>JAYMFT010058957.1:0-14977 GCA_038088735.1 Panulirus argus | reverse complement strand
ATTATGATATGCATATTTCTGTTTAGGATTTGATAGTAATTGTAATATATCAACAGAAACTTAAAACAACAGATTATGATATGCATATTTCTGTTTAGGATTTGATAGTAATTGTAATATATCAACAGAAACTTAAAACAACAGATTATGATATGCATATTTCTGTTTAGGATTTGATAGTAATTGTAATATATCAACAGAAACTTAAAACAACAGATTATCACTAACTTTATAAAAGTTAATTTACACAAATTTTCTATCAGGAAATTCAGTGAAAAATAATTTTAATCAGATTTTTCAACGTTTCGGTATATACATAAATAAACTTTATTTAGTCAAATCTTGTTACCAAAGACATCTTTGCTTTACATATTTCTTGCAATGTACGTACATTGTGATAGGTGTTGTGACAGGAATGCAACGGGCCCGTGTTCGAATCCCAGAAAGACCAGCCGTACAGTTCATCCACCCACTTATGGCCAGGGGAGTGTGTATAATCATACATGGTTAAGACTTGGTACATATTACAAGGTTTCGAGAGGTGGCGTCACCAGTGTAAAACTCCCTCCCCGCAATACACATTTATTAACCCAGACCGTGATGTGAGTATCTCGCGAGCCTCTCCCGTGTCCTGTCTGGAGATGATGCTGTTGCACTAGATATTCAAAACGTTCGCTCAGTTGCGGTGTAACCTTGAATTGATTATTCAGTCTGAAAATCTTCAGCGATGAAATTTTGCCCATTTTGAAACATGAGGACCAACACTTATAAAAGCCATGCGCATCTTACACAAGACACATAACCAAGCTTCCGGGCTTTCGCGTCCTTAGAATTGCAAAAGCCAACCATCTTGAAGCACTGGTGGAAGAAACACAGCGCCCAGAAGCAAAATTCCCAAAATGAAGTGGTAGCCGGGAAGAGTACAGAAAGGACATCGTTCCCTCAAGATAGCGTGAGCCACATTGAGGCGGGTATCTGGTCCTCACAAGTCTCAACGACTAGATGTACGATGATTTCTCCCAGAGAGGATCATATGTTTGCACCCAAGTTAAACCTTAGCTATGTATCGAATATGAAAAAATATATATGGGACGTGGACAGTTTTCCATCAGTCTGTTTAAATGCATTATGAAGACAATATTGAAGGAAGGTATTTTTGTATACTTAATGTGATATCTTCCTAGAAATATTTATGTCTAACGCAGCTTTATGTATTGTTTTCTATGATGAAAGAAAATATACAAATACGCCACTTTATATTTCATGTATAACTTTATATAATCTTATCATGCAGGTATGTATATTTTCAATATTCCATCTAATAACAAAAAATTATTAATTTCTACATTTCATACTAAAAAAAATATCATATGACAGTATTCACAGTCCAATACTAGTCTTATATACTAAAGTCTTTGTAAAGTTATATAAGGACATATGTTGTTAATCATTTTCATTTGTTAACTTCCTTTAATACGGAAGTACACTGGCAACTTCCAAACACTTTTTCATTATCACACTATTTTTGTACTCATTACGTAATCGTGTTTAATACACTGAAACTTGCTGTGTGTTATGTTGCCAATACGAGAAAGGAATTTCCGGATGGGAAGAGTAATCCATATGGTGTTTCATGTCTCCTGTGGCTACCAGCATATTTCTGAACCACCTGTTATGTAATGTAATTGCATGTGGTGTTTATAGTGCACGGTCTTAGGCGTAGTTGTTCAATATTTTGTTCCCACTAACGGCCTTGATGACCCTGGGGCTCAAAAGTCTTACAACGGAGAATCATTCTTTGAGAGAGAGTTCTTGCGTCACAACTGAAAGCTAATAGAGAAAATTAAATCCTAGAACTTTAGTGTAGTTGGTTCTTTGGGGCTGTGAGCCTACAAACTGCCGATGTCGGTGAGGCCGTCAGCATTATGTTGGGAACAACAATTGAAATTTCTTGAAATGCCTTTAGGGTTCGTTATATCTTACACCACACACACACATATACGTAAGAGCATTTCTATTTCTTTCTTTAGATCGTCGGAAATCTGCTTCGTCTGACACGAGCCTTTGCCTGTTGGCGGCCCGTTCTCTGGTTTTCATATATGGCACGTCAGTGTCTTGTCTATGATATGTTCTAGGCCTTCTGAAAAAAAAAAAGACAACCACTCTTAGACGTGGTCACTCTCACTGTGCAATGCCCTTTGGTGCTGGGGACGCTATTATGATATGGGTGGTGGGTATTCCGTTCCGGTCCGGGGCGGGTGTTCCATCTGATTTTTCTGGGCCTTGTCGAGTAGTGAGGCCACTGGTACTACTTAGTCTTCCTCACTGAAGTCTGGGACTCTTGCGCGGAGACTTTGTGTTGCTTCGCAGTCCAGCATGTAGTGTTCCAGTGGGTGCGTTGGCGGCTCCTGACAGTGGTCGCAGTCTCTGATGACGCCGTCGACTTTCTGCCAGCAGCATTGGTGCCCCAGTCGTACACGTAGTCGATCGACTGACGTTTTCCTTCTCATGCCTCTGTCGTTGTACGGTGGCTCTAGTCTCTTGGCCACCGTGTCCCATTTGGCTGAGAGGGAAGCGGCATTGTGGGCGTCCAGGAGATTCTTCCTGGTCCGGAGCCTTGCTGCTTTCTGTAGCTGGTGTTTGACCCGTTGCAGGGTCACTGGAACGTGCACCTGGCTATTGCTAAAGCGTGTGGCTGCTTTAGCATGGTGACAGGGCGGCCCTGTCGCTGTAGCTCTTGGAGCTGAGCTAGGATCGAGGTGATGAGCTTTAATGTTGTCTTTTGGGAGGATGTGTTGCAGCGCTTGCACTACTACAAGTGCATTTTATACGCGGGCAGACCTGTGCCAGCAACGGCATCCCGAGCACACACACTCGACCTATGCCCGTAATGGCATCCCCAAGAACGGGCTGTCACGGTAATTACGGTAGAAGACTTATGCTTTTGAGTCGCCTTATCACAGAATTTAGCCAGTTTAAAGCTATGGATACTTTTTGATCGTTGACTCATTCTTCATTAGTCGTAGTCTATCCTTAAAATCTGTTTTCTGAAATATCCAAAGAAAACGTACAATCAAGGTAAGAAACTATTCTCCTCCTCTTTCACTATATATTTTCTAATTTACCTACAATGAAATGACAGATTCCCATTAAAAATGCTAAAAGTAAAGTTTTTTAAGTGAGTGAGAAGTACAAGTAATACAGCACGTGTATCTAGCAATCATATACATAAAATTACAAGAAGGGTGACGTAATATTATGTCTAGTTTGATACTATTCTTTTGAATTTGAATAATTTTCCACCGGCGAGCAGCACATTTCGCCGCACCACCGGGCGACCCGCCACCGCGACACTCCTACTCCCCACCTGCGGGCTGGTGCCCGCTTTACGTATTTTATACATTTAGGTGCTATATGTATACACTGTTGTCCATATGTATGAATGTATTTAATGCACAATAGACCTTTAATAATAATTAATAATAATGAATATTTTTCCCACTACCGGAGCAGGAGTCGGTAAAAAAAAAAGGGACGTTTCTAATTTAACATTTTTTTGGTTGGCTTAGCTATTCGCTGAGTGAAGCACCTACCCCCTCCCCACTACATTTTCATTCTGTATGTGGTAACTCATCTCTTTTTGTCTTTACAGGCAAGTGAGTGTTTACCGGTGTCTCTGGTGTTGCTGGACCACTGGTACATTTTACGAAGGCTGGCTGGACAGAATTGTACGCCCAACTGAGAGGTGAGCGCGGGAGAACTGAACCTGGCCATGTGCGTCCGGCCCTACTTTGGGACGCTTTTCTGTCTGATCAGCTCTTTTCTTTCTTTCTTTTTTCTTTTGGGAAGAGGTAAAGTGTTTAAAGTATCCTTTGTTTGAGGTGGTACGCCACCCCAGAACCTGGGGCCTCGCCCCACCACGATGGACTCGAGTAAGCCATCCACTATTCCCGTAGGGGGTAGTGGACCTATGCTTGACATTAAGTCAAAAAATGTCGAATTTGTGATGTTACATGCGACCGATTCAACAACTCTTGCTTCCCTCTACCCCTTCCTCATCAAGAAAGTGATTGATACCCAGGCTGGTGCTGTTGAAATCGTAAGGAAACTGGCTAGTGGCAACCTTCTTATCAAAGTTAATTCGTCAAATCAACTTGCGGACCCACTCAAGCTGAGAAAGTTCCATTCATGTGATGTCGTGTCTTCCATTCCGATGACCATGAATTCATGCAGAGGAGTAATCTTCGGTCCTGATGTCATGGACGTGAGTGAGGACGGCACTGTGAAGAAACTTGCAGACGAGGAAGTGATCGCTGCTCGATTTATCACAAAATTTATCAACGGCGAACGACGTAGGACCACCCCCCTTATCACTTCAACATTCGGAAAGTCCAAACTGCCGAAAGATATTGCCACAGGGTATGTTAAGGTATCTGAAGGACCTTACATACCAAACCCCTTGCGATGTTTTAGATGCCAAAAATACGGCCATGGTGAAAAGTCTTGTACTCCTTCAGCTCGTTGTGGGAAGTGTGCCAGCGAGGACCACGTTGCTGACAATTGTACGGCCAAGGTAGCACTTTGCGTGAACTGTGGGGGCAACCACCCAAGCTCGTACCGAGAATGCTCTCGGTACAAGTTTGAGATGGAAGTCTGCGCAGTTAAAGAAAAGGAGAACATTTTATATGGTAAATTAAGGAAGAGGATGAAGGAGACTCACGAGACTCCCAGGGCCAATGAGTCTTATGCTTCGGCATTGAAAAGTAAGCCTGTGGTGGTCACAATTGCCAAGGAAACCGCGAATTGCTGAATAACGCTCCACCACTTCAGACGAATCATTAACGAATCAGACTGACACTGACACGGACTCTGACGATGCTCATGACAAAGACTCGTACTCAAAAGCCACTCGCCCTGTTCGTCTCAAAAAACGTTAAAGAGGACATGATGAAATTTACCAAACTCTCAAAAGAAACTGTGTCGCACGTCGTCGTTCCTATAGATCCGGTGAAGAGGGCTACCTCGACTGTCTTCCTCAGTGGAATCTGTAGAATCAATGGACGATAACACCGTCTACATTATCCGGAACCGATCCCGTTCCCCCTTGGACTCGCCTAAGTCCAAAACACTTGCTCACAAGGCTGGCCGGCTAAAGAAATCTTAAACCAATGCATTAAGTGTCATTCAGGGGAATTGTAGAGGTCTTAGGGATAAGCAAGCACAACTGTCACTGTTGCTTGCACTGTACAGGCCATCCGTTATTTGTCTAAAAGAGACCAATCTGAACAGCACAGTCGAAGATTGTGCCGTTCAAGATGGGTATCACCCGTACAGAAGAGATGAAGATCGTGGGGTAGCCATCTCTGTACACCAAGGCTTACCCCATACAGGAGTGACTGAATTCTACTCTAAAAGCCGTCGCATGTAGAGTAAAATTTAATAACACGTACCTGACCATTTGTTCAATTTACTGTCCCGGTTCCAATGCACTTGATGAGTTCACTACTCTTTTCGGTCAACTACTCCAGAGAAAATTAATTCTTGGAGATTTCAACGTTCATCATCATCAGTGGAGAAGTAAACGGGCAGACTCTCGTGGGAAACAAATGGTAACTTATATCATCAATTCTAACCTCGCTCTTCTGAACGATGGTAGTAGAACTTACGTAGACTGTGGGACAGGAAACGAAACATCTCAGCCATCGACCTATCTTTGTCATCCCCAGATATACTAAATGACATCACCTGGGGTACTTACGAGGACTCCTTGGGAAGTGACCACCTTCCAATCTTTCTTTCTTACACAAGCGACAGTATTACCAGACCATCTCCGCTTAGATCTAATCACGAGAAAGCAGATTGGGTGTCATTCCCAAGACAAGCCGTCCGAGATATATCCGGAAGATGACATTGATTCCAAGGTCGATAGTGTGCCCCTCAGGGCTGCTGAGGTCGCTATTCCTCAGATCCCTACAATTTCCGCAAAGCACAGAGTTCCTTGGTGGACACCATATTGCCGAAATGCACCGCGTGAGCGCAATAGGAGATACAGGGTTTTCGACAAAGAGCACACTTCACTGCATATAAAAAAGCGAGGGCACACGCAAGAAGAACAGTACGACAAAGCCAAAAGAGACTCCTGGCGTGGCTGTGTTTCAACTGTCATTAAGGACACACCAATCAGTCAGGTCCGGTCCACAATAAAGAAGATAACGTAAAAATATAAACAACTCTCCATTCCCCAACTCACCACGCAAGACGGCACCACCAACGACGACCCAGCAGACATAGCCAACGCTATGGCCAGGAGGATTCTCAGACATTTGTTGCTCGGCCAATTACGATCGATGCTTTTTATACCACAAACGTCAGGCCGAGCAAACATCGATCGACTTTGCCACAGAAGATGAGAACAAATTATACAATAATTTATTTACGATCAAAGAATTACCTCTTGCCCTGAAATCATGTAAAGGTTCTAGCCCAGGACCCAGCCGGATAACCTATGAGATGATTCAGCGTCTTAAGTCAGTCTAACCTGACTAAGCTGTCAGCATTGTACAAGGAGATTTGGACGTCTCGAACGTTTCCAAACTCATGGCAATTTGCGCAAGTCATTCCCATCCTAAAAGGTTCTGGACGCCTTACGAATATCAATTCGTTTCGACCTATTGCACTGACAAACTGCCTTTGTAAGGTCATGGAAAGAATGGTTAATAATAGGCTTATTTCATTTTACCAGAATCGCAGAATTTATGAACTGATCAACAGTGCATTCTGTAAACACAGAAGCACAACGGATTATTTAATAAATGTAGAACATAACATTTCAGACACTTTTATAAAAAAAAATATTTTTTGGAGTTTTCTTAGATTTGAAGAAAGCCATCGACATGACATGGCGAGACGGGATTTTAAGCAAACTCTGTTTGATAGCAAATTGTAATAAGTATCTTCCGGGTTCATTTTGGGGAGCCGACAGGAAATCTTTATCAATGTTGTACAAGGCCCTTATTAGAAGTCAACTAGACTATGTCTCTCAGGTGTATGCTTAGGCGAGCGACTGTACCCTGAGAAGGTTGGATGTGTTGCAGAATATATGCCTGTGAATGTGTCTTGGAGTCCTATCATGTACTAGAGTTCCGCGATTGGAAGCGAGAGCAAATGTACCTTCTCTCCGGCTGCGTAGTGACGAACGAACGTTAAAGTGTGGCATTCTGATGGCCAGGAGAAGGAACACTACTGCCTGTCGCCTTGCACAACACTACGAACAGTTCGTCGATAGAGGCGTCAGGCCCCTGGCCCTCAGAACACACTTCCTCAGTGAGAATTCTGGTCTGGAGGTGCAAGAAGTGGACACAATACCCACTTACCCACTTTTATTCCAAGATCTGTATTTTGTTATTACTATCATTATCATTACTCATCATTATTGCTATCATTTCCCCTATATGTTTAGACAGTATTTATAGGGTCACTATGTAGGGACTTTATACAGTCAAAAATCAAACAGGATTGCAGACCTAATGACCTTCCTCATAGAGCGCTGGCCGTTAAACCCAACAAATGAATATAATTTTAATAGTTTATCAATAATCACATTTCCTAAAGTCGGATAAGACTTGTTGAACCCTGGCAGACCTGTTTACAATGTTGGTACTCGTGTGGCTGGCTGGATGCGCAGGAGTGGGACTCCTTCCAGTTACTTACACCCCTTCCGTGCAGGGACTAATGTCCACACACACACACCTCTTTCTGTCAGTAGCGGTTTAGCGCACGTATTCCCACCACTCGCTCCCTTTCTCATACGTCTACATCTCGGCTCCTCGTCACACAACTTCACCTGCACACTCAGGCAGTTCTTCCTTAAACAACGGCCAGTCCCCTTCCACCACCTCACCTACATTTTTACTCTCGCCCCATGCCATCCGTCTCACAATACCAGCTGGTATCTCATCGTGTTGGCTACGTTTTCGGACTAGCACGACATTCACCGCTTATTTCCCAGGCGTCAGTGCTTTTCCTCTTTTCGTAAAAGCAGCACCAGCTTTCACGTCGGTTTTACACCGATATATGATCATTCATTTCACCTGCCGCTCAAGTGAACCCGTTTACACCTAGGAACCTCTCTCTTCCTGGCCTATAAGTCAGGAACAATGCAATAATGCCCTCTGACCCCCCCCCCAACCCCTCACCTATATAAACAAAACACGATAAGCTTTTCCACGTTTTCTCTTCTACACCGCAGTGTATGTGCGTACGTAAAGATTCGCCGAGATTAAGCTTGACGGGAGCTCTTATCAATGACAGCCCGTTCTCGGGTGTGTGTGGGCTCGGGGTGCCATTACTGGCACAGGTCGGTTGTGCGTGATGAAATGCTTCATCCCAAATCAGTTCAGGGATACAGTGTAGACAGTGTGCCATATCAATACCCTCAGCTGCTTCATTCCTCACTCTAGCTGTAAACTGGGATCTTATATTCACAATAACATATCTTACTCATGCCTTTGTCATGATTGGTTGGTTATTTAAGCCTTTGGTCGCTCTGCTGTTGGGGGTCACTAAAGCTGTCAACGTCGTTCTACAACCACCGATCAATAACACTTGAACGTCTTCTTCAGGCGTTCAAGACACAACCGCTCTCGTTGCATAAACGGATGGTCCAGACTTCATAAAATGTGGACTTAAAAAAAAAAAAGAAATACAGCAATCGTAACACCCTTAATAGATACGTACATTCTTATAATTTTATTATAATTTTATAAATGATATAATGTGTAAATAGAAATATGAGATATTAAAGTACGAGAGCATACTTTAGCATAGATAGGTTTCGTCAGATACTTTTGCAAAATTTCATTACTAAAGGAATTTTATGAAGTCGGATATATATTACATAATATAAATTAATACAAATTGAAACTCTTACCATTTTTTGAGAGCAAAGACGACTTTGCTTTAAAAGTAGTAAGCATGAGAATCTTCTGTTGTCATGAATATTGTGGCAGGAACAAAACGGACCCGTGGTTCGAATCTCATACATGGTACCCGTCCTCAGACTCGACGCAACTGTTCTTCCACCTATTTAGGACTGGGGAATGAAGGGGCACTTGGCGTAAGCTGGAGATGTGGGTAAATCTACACATGGTTAAGACTTGGTGTATATCACAAGGTTAAGAGATGGGACAACCGTCACGTAAAAATCAGTCATGTCTGTAACATTTACGTTATAATTCCCTGGATAACCCAGACCTTGTGAGTGTTTCCTACGTTAAGTCTTAGAGTGTTGTAAAGGAAAACAAAAGTGATTCGATAATATGATAATATGAGCTCCAAATGTAGGCATTGATCTAGCGTTTTACTCTGCCGATTGGTATCGACAGAAACTTGTCCATTTTGAATCATGAGAATCAAGATATAAAAGCCATGCACATCTTGCACAACACGCGCATCCACCTAAAAGAGCCCACAGCACTGTCACCCGCACACCGGGCCAACCAGTGCCAGTAACGGCACACCTAGATCTGTCTGTCATGGACAGGAGCCCGTGGCAGGCGAGCTAGCAAGAACTCTCTCTTGTCGGCACTGTAGGAGGTCGACCTGCAGCCTTTTGCTGATGAATAGTTATCATGGAATCTCGGGTGTGGATCCTACTTTGATAGTGAAGATGTTGTGTTTTACAGCACAGTGGCACTGTGCCGCAGCTTCTTTGGAGCCAATTGTATCCGGTCGAGTTAGTAGTAAGTTTGTCTGCCTGTTTATCACCGTAAACGTAGCAGTGATATGGCACGCATCTCATGAACTTAGGCCAAGCGTATATGTTATTGATAATGCGGCCAGGATAATAATACTTTTAAGAGCTGATGTGGCTTGAAATAAATGATATTATCGTGGTATAATGCTAAACAATTTTCTCCGGCATTGTTGATAGTAAGATGTGCATCAGACATAATGACGGGCCAAACGGAAGCTTAGGTCATGTTCTGGCACACACACACACACTGGTCCGTCTCGGGAACATTCCGTTAAGTCGCTAGTGGACTTCCACCTCCAGCACATTAATAACTTTAACGGAGCTTTCTCTGACGCCCCCAGGTGATCTGTCTCCCTTGTATCTACACTCGTGTCCAGTATAAAAGGCAGGGTTGAGTCGCCTGTACTTTAACTCCCATGTTGGTTTTCATGGTTCAAAATGGATAATAGAGTTGTACAGTGGTGTTGCCCCGTCTCTAAACCTTGTGACGTACATTATGTTTTAACCGTGTGTAGATATACACACATCCCTAGCTTAAGTAGCATAAAGCAAGTGCCCGTTCATCCACCACCCCGAAACGGGTGGATGAACAGTTGGGTTGGCTGTGAGACGACTGCCTTGTCTGGCGTTCTAACACAAGCCCGACAGATTATGTCCCAGTAGCAACGCTTATTCCAATAACAAGTATTTTGTAAGAAACATTTAAAGCAAAGTGTAACTTTGCTCTCACAAATTGGTAAGGTAAGGTATATATAACAACAGTATGGAAAACATTGTAAATACATTATATTCTCGAAAAAGTTTCAGAGAAAAACTATTTAAGCTACAACAGGCTTCACTATTTAATTATTATATATTTTAGTTTATTTCCTATAATGATTTTAGAATTATCATTATATTTTAAAAAATCATTACATTTACTAGAGATTTGACGATAGTGTTGTATCTTACTTTAAGTGGAGGTGGACCCGTCATGAAGCAGGGGCTATTTGTGCAGCGGGAGCGGTTATGTTTTGAACACCTGGAAGAAGGTGTTCAAGTTTATTGATTGGCGGTTGTATGACTTGACGTTGACAGCCTTAATGACCCAAACTACTGATTGTCCAAAAGCCCAAAGAACCAACCAAGCATGACAAAGATTTAATTAACATATTATATTCTGAATATTAAATCAAAATGTATGGCTAATGAGGATGAAGGAAAGAGTGCGTGATTATGAAGAGATATAGCGGTGTCTCCGTGTATATGGATATGTGGAAAAGCTTCGCGAGTTTTGTGATGAAACAGGAATGAATGGAGCATTTGGTGATAATTATAACCCTAATATAAAAGGGCATTAACAGGCATGCATTAGGTGTGTGGTGTTATAGTTCAAAGATCACTACTGGACTGTGCTAATAGACAGGCAAGCGAGGGAGGTTCTCAGACAAACGTGCTGAGTGGGGGCGGCAGGTGGAACGTCCGGGCATTTGTTGGTCCAGGTACAGTTTATGGCGGTTTTCGGAAAGAATGTAATGACTTGTGAGACACAAGTGGGGAAAGTAAGCGAGCATAAACAAAAAAAAAATCGTGAATGGCAGAGGGTGAGACTAAATGTAACTATGGGATTAGGAGAGGAGTGGAAGGCGTTTAAGGAAGTTACGTGACGAGTAGCCGGGATGTTAGACGTACGAGAAAGGGTAGCGAGCAGTGGAATGAGAGAAAGTTAAATCGCTAGTGAACAAATAAAGATGGATGATGGTACCTACAGGGAAGGAGTGCATGTTATTGGCAAGAGTACTAGTGGAAGCGGAAGGTGGTCGAGAGAAAACTACGAGAGCTGAATGAAACGGCAAATGAGAGATGAGGCGAGGGGGCCTTAATGAGCTTCAGAATCAAAAGCCGTTAAGAGAAAAGTGAATAGTGAGAACAAGGGTACAAATGGGGACGACGTATGGATGTAAACAAAAAGTGAACGGATATATCACGTACTTGAGGTGAGAAAGAGGCGGAGTGAGTATACTAAAAGAATACTAAAAGTGTCTGATACCAAGAAGACGGACGTGGGGTGGTTGGGACGAGGTGGCAAGCGTTGTGAGATAATAGTTTCGATTGGAATAGTGAAGAGCGAGGATGCAGCGGAAGGCTTGTGAAAGATGAAAGATGTCGAAGTGGATGGCATTGCAGATGATTAATTACGCTATTGCACATTTGAATGGCCTAAGGTGAGGTACCTGAAGACTGGCAGAAAGCAAAGTACCCTTGTACAGAAACGACAGAGAGTCGGAAGTAAATGTTCGAACTACAGATTCATGTCTATTGGGTACACCCTGAAAGGTGTTTCTGAAGGTTATGACTGCGAGTGTGGAACCAAACACAGACCATTTGACTGGATAGTAACAATATGTCCTTGCGAGGGGTAGAGGCTAGGTACACCGAGTGTTGTTCGCTTTGAATGTGAAAAATACTTGAAAATAAAAGGCGACGCGTGTGAGTTATGCTTCTAAAAAAGTTCTTTAAAAAAAATCCTTTGGAAAATTACTTTTTCAAGACACTATTGGTACCTCTGGCCCTCCATGACATAATTATAAGGTTAAGAAGAGCAGCCAGTCCCGCTGGGATTAACGGAAAGTGGCTACAACACAACCCTCCCGACCACGTTTCCGACCCACCAGTCTGGAACGTTAAGAAACGTTACATCAAACATATATTCAGCCAGTTGGATTGCGCCCTCTTCTTATCCATAACTTGAATATTGGATGGCTTTATCACTGTTGGTTCTCACGATTCATAAGGAACAAGTTCTCATCGATGTAAAAATCGACAGAGTAGATATCAGCTTAAATTCTTATCATTTTATGACATAAGGTTATCTTTTTTTTTTTACGCTAAAAGATTTCAGACTGGGAGGAAGAACCGCTCGCAAAATACGTACATCACGGACCGGGTCGTCAGAGGAACTGTCGTTTCAATGCAATATACGTTATCATTACTATGTCTACGTAGCTGAAAGCAGGTTTTTCACTTGTGTTGTCCCATCTGTTAATATTGTATTAAACATCTCCAGACAGAGAAAGAGGATTGAGTACAGGTAGGAGAAGCTTTTATACCCAGAAAATCAGAGGTCACGCCCCTAAAGCAATCATCTTGACGAAATCACCGCTGTCCCGACTTGACCTGACAAGGTCAAGGTGAGGTTCTACTCTCACTAATACGTCCTGACACATCGACAAGACGATCGAGTACCACGTGTTCCAGTAGAATATGTCATCAGCAAACGCCGGCTATCCTTTGCTCAGTATACTTATTAAAGACGAGAGGAAACACTGCAGGAATCCCGAAGGAATTTCGTCAAGATGATTGCCTTTAGGGGCGTGACCTCTGATTTGCTGGGTATAAAAGCCTGAGCCAGGTACCCATTTCATCGACCAACCCCTCGGGGTAGATGAACAGCTGGGTTGACTGTGGACCGACTGCCATTAACCGACACCATTAACGAAGCAGTGTTAGTTAAACGTACAGGACGTTATTCATTTCTTGGTCGCGATAAATTAAAAACCCACACGTTATTTTTCACATTAAATGCACCTCTAAATGTAACAATCGTAACGACAATACACGAAGGAGGGAAATCAAGAGAATCAAAATTGCTTAACTCGGTTGGTTGTTTGGTCCTTTTGTGGCCTGACAACAGCCCGGGTCTTAGTTAAGGCCGTCAGCGTCAAGCTACTGCAACCAATGGCTGGCAACAACAAAAAAAATGTTAACGATAATTCTTTGACCGGACGCTCACTAAGCATTAAACTATACAGTGTTACCTGCAGCTGAAGGACGAAAGGTCCTTCAAAAATGTGCGTATTCGGCTAATGAGCAACCGTCACACGTTTCGTAAACAATACTTTCCACAAATGATACAATGTCTTAAAATATCTGGCAACTGAATGTTACATGCTTGAATGCAATACCTTGATCATTCTTGGACTTAATTTCATAGTCGTATCTTCAGAAATTCAGACGATAACTTATGATAATCATGCTTGGTAACTAACTGGAATCACAGGAAAAAAATCTACGATGAAAAAATTGTCCTCTATACGGGATCCCAGCGCCGACCTTAAGAGATTTAGGCAGGTGGAGTAGTGGCTTCAGGCGGCACCATTACCTCTACTGCTAGCCTCCCAAGGGGTGAAATCAATATCATAACTTTCATAGAGACAAAAAAAAAAAAGAAGTCCGTAGTTGAATATAAACACTCCTACAGGGCGGAAGAGTGAGAGGAGAGGCCGTGTTCCGGTTGGCCGGCCAAATCACCCACCCAAATGCTGTGGTTACGCCTCCCTCTATATAAGTGTCATGTGACGTCACGCGTCACAAGCCACTTAACTACAAGTCTCATGTGACGACATGCGTCACAAGCCAGTTAAGTATTTCGACATTGTTTCCACCCTACAGGAGGATGGAGCAATTCATCTTTTATACTATTCTCATTCATCCAACAAAAAGAACCCTTTATAATGGTTAAAGTCGGACCGACCTGTGCCAGTAATGCCACCCCAAGCACACACACCTGACCTGTGCCAGTAATGCCACCCCAAGCACACACACCTGACCTGTGCCAGTAATGATACCCCGAGCACAAACACGCCCGACCTATGCCAGTAATGGCGCATCCGAGAACGGGCTGTCATTGAGAGAAGTCTTGTGCCAGAGTTGGTCTTGGTGAATCTTCTCATGCAAACACACAGTTAGGATAAAATCCAGAGCCGTATACTGAGAACGTATTTGGCGTTAAAATTATCCTTAACGCCTGAAATACAGCGTTTAAAGATCTTTCGGTTGGTGGATGTTGCAGCCTGAGGTTGACAGCTTTATTGACCCTAGCAGATGATTAGACCTAACGATTAAACAACCAACCAACCATTCTACGTTAAGAATAATAATGAATTTCTTAGATCGAACAAAAGATATTCATCATACAAGCGTGACAGACTGACGAAGGGTGACTACAAAAAAAAGGTGACTACAGACACCGAAATACCGTAGCTAATATCATGGATCATATAAACACTCAAGTTGATGAATCAACTGACATGCAGAGTGGATTTCAAAATCAATAACGCCACACTGAAACATGTGGTATGATCACTGAAGTAGATTTAATAATTTGTTTGTTTGTAAAGGTTTATTGTGCATTCAATACATATGGACAGGAGTACATACATATAGCACATAAATGTACAGAAT
>JAYMFT010058946.1:0-14977 GCA_038088735.1 Panulirus argus | reverse complement strand
ATATACACAAAACAAAGATGTCTTAAGAATTACTAATCATTGTTAGACATTTTAGAAAGTAATGGATAACACATGGATAACAGTCAGTAACTGTGGGGGAAGAAAAATATGATGGTCAACTAACACTTGAAAAGTCCTGACGGTTAGTTGAGGCGTAGTCACTAATGGGTGGAGGGCTGACCGATAGCCTATCTCGATATCACTTCTTGTGGTTATGCCATGGAAAAGATATCATGGCTCGGCCAGTGAAGAGAAAAATGTATGTCTGTTTACAGCCATGTTTGCTTGAATATTTCTTTATGTAACTATGCATGTATAGTATTTTGATATGAAGTTAATAGAAATAGATCAATCGTGTCAATACGCTCTGTCATTGTAACGTTAGACTTATTGATTTTGTAACGGTAGTGACTGAAGGCAGGAATGATGCAAAATACATAAAATTAGTAGTCAGAAGTGAAGACTGAAACATAAGCAGTACAGGCAAACACAGACCTCGGATCGGATCATTCCTGTGGATCAAGCCAGTTTAGCGCGTTTACGAAAAAAAGTAGTTAAAGTAAAGCTACAGAAGAAGACTAAAAGAAAGTAATAAAAAGGAAAAATATGTAGAAAAATGGATGGAAAATTTAGAGAAGAAAGAAGGCCTGTATAATGCATTGTCTTGCCTTCTGTATGGAAATGTTTCCTAAAATACAGTTCAAAGACTATTAAAGAAAACGAAAGATTAGAAAAATAGATTTATGTATTTCTCATATTTAATGATCACCTTTTGCTTACATTCGACAAACGAACAAATTACTGTTGTACGACATTTAGCATCAGCTCAGTCTTAAAAGGGTGAATCATGTTCATAATGCCAGGTATGATATTGTATTTTGGGTTCATTTTCAAGTGGGCTTACATTGTTTTATATACATTATCAAGTCTGTCTGGTAAGGGAAAATACCTTTTTTCTACAATAATATTATCAAACTTACTAAACCGTCTAAACAGGACGGTACAACCTTTGGTATGAAGGCCTGGCCTTTGACCTAATCGTTGATTGTCTAGTCAAAGGCCAGATCTAAGCGTCGTGCTGTTGTGCTCAAGGGTCGTATTCTCGTGTTAAGAAATTCTTAGCATGACTGACTCATTCGCTACATTTTTTTCCCTCCAAATTCCTCATTTAGATTACAGGAGACTTATGTTCTGCAATACTAGACCATCGTAGGTGGCACAGACAGCATTTCCTTTCACCTCTGGCTCTTACTGCTCCCATATGCAGTAGTGACAAGTATCCAAGCTGGTACAACCCCCTCTGGCCATAGATACAATTATCTTGTTATGACCTTCATTGGCCATGAACACAAGCATTCAAACCTTAACCTTATTGTTTCAATGTCTACTAGCCATAGAGACAATTCTCCCCTCCCCTACATTTGTTCCCCGTTTCCCGCGTTAGCTAGGAAGCGTCAGGAACAGACGAAGAAAGATGCCTCATCCGCTCACATCCATTCTCTAGTTGTCATGTGAGATGCACCGAAACCACAGCTCCCCTATCCACAACTTGGCATCACAGACTTTTTCGTGGTTTTCCCCGGATGCTTCATATGCCCTGGTTCAGTCAACTAACAGCACGTCGACCCATGCATTATCACATCGCTCCAGTTCACTCTATCCCATGCATGTCTTTCACCTTCCTGCATGTTCAAGCCCCGAGTACTCAAAATTTGGTTCTCTCTATCACTCTGTCTACAGTTTGTCCTTTCCTTTCTCCTTCTTCACTCCAACTCTGACCCATATATTTCCTTTGTTAACCTCGCCTCTCTCATTCTCTCCTTATGTCCAAATTATTTCAGTACACCCTCTTCACCTCTCTCTCTCATCCGTGTTCTTTATTACCACACCTCTCTCTCACACTGTCATTATTTATTCGATTAAAGCCTCTATCCAGGCATCAATCTTGTTTCGGTCTCCACTGGCCATGGACACAAGTATCCAAGTCTTAATCTTGTTAGAAACTTTTGGCCAAAATCTCGTGGCAACTGTCACTGACCATGGACACAGCACGCCTAGTTGCTACTACAATGACAGACGGTCTGAACCTTATCGGAAGTACAGGTGATTGCTAATGCAACATTAGTATAGTATGTGATATAATATTTTATTCACTTGCCATGAGATTACATCTTACTTGTATTAATCCTATCTCTGTTATCTTTAGCTCTTTTTAAGATTATGGTTGTCTTTGAAATTCGACAAAAATTTGACAAAATGTATAAAAAAAAATCAGATTATATCGTTCTTTAAAGTTTCTACGAAATATTTGTGTGCTTGTGGGACTGGGGAAAAAATATCTTTCCCAAGCTGGACACAGGCATAACCCAACCCTCTCCCTCACTTCGCTGTTACTGACGCCGCCCATAACTGAAATGCTTTTATAGAAAACGTAAATAGATGGGGAACTCGTGTGGTAAAATAAAGGCCGTTCCATTTGTTATGATGGCATACCCGCTTCTGTCTTAGCTTACGATTAGCATTTAAGTGCAACTTACAAAGTTCACTTAATCCTTTGAACACGGTGGTACGACCCTTGAGTACGACGGTACGACTCTCGAGTATGATGAACTTTAAAAATCTTACAGGCATGCTCAGTGGATTAATAAAAGATTCCACATGCTTTTTTTTTATATAACTAATTTTCAGTAACGCTGCATTTTGTATCCTACGGATATGAATCATTCTCTGAAAGAAAGCGATGATAATTACCAAATGCGTAACATGTTTGAGCGAAGCATTTCCTGAGTTATCAGGATTGGGCGGTTTCCTTTGTGATGCTGCGAACAGAACATGGCGGCATCCTAATATCCATATTATGATTGAGTGAAAATACATGAATGTGAATAGAATCATAAACACTTTATCAACAGCTAAAATGATACAGGGATTAGATTAACCAAACATAAACTATGAGTGAACACGAATATCTTTAGATAAATACCGGTATTTACTGACAAAAAAAAATCTGTAGAACGATTGATTAGTGAATGAATCGTCACTAGCAATGAGGAATATTGTTTTATCATACACGTGAGAGTAAAATCATGCGATGTGATTATGAGGTTCCACCAAAGTTGAGGTTGGGTTTGTAATACATGGCAACGCATTCCCCTGTCTGCCTCCCACGGTCGATGTGTGTGTGTGTGTGGTCGGAGGCAGAGGGCGGCGTGCTTGGAACCGGCTACTGACGAGATATCCGGATTCCTTCGGCCGAGAGGAATGTTCGAACGATAAATAATGTGCAAAAACGGATATCGATTGATATTTTCGGTCGATGTAACTTACATGTATTGCAAAATTTTGACTGGAATGGAGGGTGGGTTACAAGAGTATAGGATGGTGAGTAAAAATGTTGTTGGGGATGAATTTATGAGATTTGTGATGTAGAAGACAAGAGTTTGAAAAGATGGCTACCAAATTCAAGCTTGATGGATAGAGAACTTCAGTTTATGTACATATTAGAAATGCACAAGTTACTAACAAGGAGGAGGTTTAGGTTATTCTGTAGCGAGAATTTATAAGAACAGTTAAGAAAATTGACCTGAGATAGACGTTTACTGTGTTGGATGAGTAGTTGAGTAGAAGACGAACAGTTGTTGAGATAGGCAGGTATGGGGTTCCATTTGAAAATGGCAACCATAAGAGTATTTGTAAATTGCGTTCATCCATATGTACGTGTTACCAGTACCAAATTTCCATGACAGGGAAGCACGTAAATATACGTTTTATGGATACGGAGAAGATGGGATAGGCAAAAATAAAAAAGAAATATGAATTCTTACAAAGAAAGACCGCAAATAATGTGCGATCTATGAGAGGGGTACATTGGGATTTATCACACATCAATGTGTGCGTTAGCCCTTCAGTCTGAAAATTCTGTGACTGCAAATGAAAATAAGAATGTAAGAGAGGTGATTATTCTAACTAAAGAAATGCTAGAATAAAACTTAAGCTTCCAAGAAAAGTTGAAAAAGCTAAAGAATTCTGCGGTTATTGTACCATGTGTGCTTGAGGGAAAGCGCTTGCAAAGGATGTGACAAGAGAGGACCATCACGGTACTCAATAATTTTCGTTATTAAGTGAGATTAGAAAATTTTGGAAGAAGCTAAGCTTTCCAGAAAACATTGATAAATGGGGGACAGAGTGAAGGACATAAAGTCTGGATGTAAAACGAAAAAAGTTAGTTCATCAAGATAGTAGAAACTGAAGAACATTGAAAGAACGATGAAGGAATATATGAGGAGGACTAGCAAGCTTTTTCTGGAGAAGTAAATAGATGGAGGAAGAAAATGGGTTTCAGATTGAGAGTAGACTATACTAAATAGTTCTGAAAGATTACCGGTGAATAAACATGAGGTATATTTAAACTTGAGATAATACGGTGAGACTGGAGGTTGGGGAAATTTTTTTATGGATGTAGGGGTGTGGAAAACATTTCCAAAGAGGTGAGATATGCAGTAATCTACTTAGATAAACTGAAAAGCCGAGAGTGTTAAAGGGGAAGAGTGTAGATGAAGCTGATTCGAGTTGAATATGGGTGTATGGCAGCATAAGAAGCGGTCTTGTGTTTGATAATTGGACAAAGGTAGTGTTTGCTTCACAATACAAAGTTGAATTTGCTAAAGTAATTAAACAACAATTATCGTAGCATAACTTGTGTGTATGGTAGTATTTAAATGGCGTAAGACAACATAGTGTGTAGCTTAGATATTTTGCACTTTCAGCAGGAAGTGAAGTAGGTTCTGCTCAGCAGTCAGAGATTTAGAACAGATATATGATAAATATGATATGAAAGGAGTATGGTGTGTTTGGAAGACTTCTTAACGCAATTAAGATCTATTACACCGGAAAAAAAATGCTTGTATGAAAGTAGATTGTTGTATGGGATAGTTTGATATGAATCTGGAAGTGCATCAAAGTTATCTTTTGTTACTATGTAATAGATGGGACACAACATTTCACGACATCGAGGTAGGTTTTTTATCGTGCTATGCTGAACCACAGCGGGAACAGAATGGAAGGTATAGCTGTTGCTACATGCAAGTGATGCTTTGTTGTTAGCTGAGTAAGAGGAAGAACGGGTCACTTCGATGTAGGAGAACCATTTGAAAGTGCATTCCAGCAAGGAAAGATTCTTATCTTTATTTTTTTAAGAAAAATTACCTATGGCGGTGTAATATCAAGTGGAACGGAGAACAAGAAATTGTTGATGGGTTTATGGTTTTAAGAGTGGTGGTCAGAAATGGGGTGAGTTTAAGTAACAAATTGAGATCGGACCGCCAAGGGTAAAGGCCAATGTCGCACTACATGTACGACAGTCTTAACAAACAAATGTGTCGGAAACGTGCATACATAATAGAGTGAGAGTCCTGACTCTATAGATGTGGGACCTTAGTCGTCCTTGTTCTAGACGGATGAAAAACAAGAGTTGATTGATCCTCTGCGTAATATAGGTGGAATTGCAAGGAGACATAAGATAAAGACTAATTATGTGGGAAGTATATGTAGTAACACGAATTCTTCAGAAAGGTTTATGAATCAAAACCTGTGAAAGGCGTTTGGTATATCATGAGGTGATGAAGATATTTGGTGAAGCAGAGAAAGTGTAAGAAGGAGAAGTAGACTGCGAGAAGACATGGAAAAGATGGAGTGACTTCCTTGGGCTGGGGTTAGAGAAAGATGTCAGAGAAGCCATAAGACTAAAACATTGAAAAAAAAACTATATCATATCCGATCAGATTGCTATTTTAAAATGGAATGATGATAGTTCAAAATTTTTTTTTTTTATGGTGTGAAAAGGAACGGTTATGAGGCCTCTGTCATTTCCAAGTTCTCGTGGTCCGCTGCCAAAGGGATAATATCTCGTAATGTTGAGTATCATGGCGGCTCATGTTGACATGTTTGGCAATGTTGATGATTTACTGCCGGCGCCCACTTGGTAGTCTTTTATGCTGTAAATGATAGACGTTTGCGAACGATATAGCGACGGTCACAAACGACTTAATTTCTGGGTATGATGATGTCCTTACATTTGACCTGACCCTTATTAGTTGCACTCAAAGGTCTTACCGTCGTGCTCAAGGGTCTTACCGTCGTGCTCAAGGGTCGTACTGTCGTGCTCAAGGGTCGTACTGCCGTGCCCAAGGGTCGTGATGGCGTGCTTTATAAGGTTTTACTATAATATTCAAGAGATTAATTCACATTTGCTTCAGTCACATCCAAACCTTCAGCAGACATTGACTTCTTATCAGTATAAGTTCCTTTATAGTTCACTTCTGATTATTAATTATGTATTTTGATAGTAATGTTCCTTGCTTACCGTAAAGTTCCGTAATTTGTTCAATGATTAGTGTCGAAAGAAAGAAAATTGTGCGTTTTTATAACATACACCAAGTTGTTTTTTGTTTATTTTTCTCGTACATTTGACTTGCTATTTATATCTCTTAATTTTTTCTGTTAATAGGAACTGATTTTTAGAAAAAAAACACATATCTCTTGAAAAGATTAAAAAGAGTTCGTTAACACCCGACCCAAATAATCTTCTGATTTTTACCATATTTCTTAAGTTGATTATAATTTGTGTCTTGGAGCTCTAATATTAACCTAATAGTGATAATAATTTAAAGAAATGGAACTAAAATTTCATATAATTATTCCATATATATACTGACTGCATTTACGTCGTGTGGATTTAGTGCGTTTTGTAGTGTCCCAATCCACCTCCACGTGAAGTAACCCGTCCTTTGATGTGAAGATCTCTAGGAGGGTAGACGTACTGGCCTCCTAAACCTTTTAGAAGTATGGTAAGATTCCGTTAACATTTCGTCTGATGTATTTTTTCAGAGTTTGTGTAGGCAGTGCTAGAATGAAAGAAACGGTTAGAGAAAAGGTTTGGTAAAAGTTGAAATTGAGCGAGATGGGAGATACGCTCGGGTTATCCGCCATGAGGTAGCGGGTGGTATAGGAGCGTTGCTCTCGTTAAACTTAATAGTAAAGGAAATGCCCATCCTTCATTACTTTGCTGACGGCTAATGAGTTAGATACCATTATATCCGTGAGAATTGTTAAGTGTGGTGTGTTTAGGCACGTGATGGGCTGCTAAAATCCATAAATCTGTTAAGGGGCATCATGGTGAGAGGATTGGCGGCAAGGTTTGTGTACAACATAAGGACTGCTTTACAATTGTAGGTCCATATGCTCTTGATCACATTGATCCATGGTCACTCGTATAGATGTTGAATATATATATATATTTATCCGTCGTATTTTGCACAAATGTATTGCAGCGCCCTCTAAAACTAACGCTTGTCTGCTTTGATCATAACTGAATATTCATAAAGTTTAATTTTGGTGTTGCAACCTTTTAAATTGAGTATGAAGTAATGGCAGGAAGTATTGTGAATTATTTGGCTTAAAGTATTACTTTGCCTTGTGACTAACACTCAGTAGCAGTGTCTACCATATTAATGTAAACCACACATTCGTAATGAGGCTGTTTATACCATCATAAGAGAACGTGGAATAGAGATATAATTCATAGTAAAGAGTGCACTCTTCACAATTTGTCTTCTAGAGGAATGCTCAACATCCTTAATCCCACCACCATGCTCAGCATTCCAGAATATGCAACAAGATCTTTCACAGAACTGCTATACAGCTAATTAAAGCCAGGTAGAAATGAAAAGCCTACCACTTCCTCACACATCAGAAACTTCCAACAGATCATGCAGCCTGCCCCCAAGAAATTAAATGCTCACAATGAAGTAACCTAGAAAGCACCAGTGAACTGCCTTCCCTAATTGCTCTTAAATTTTTACCCACTGTACATAACCCATCAAAGCCACTTCAGACAAACAAGTCACATTTTCCTGTCCACTCCATGGAAATTACCCGTCCTCACATTGCAAAACCATATCTACTTAACTCAAGACTTCATGCCCATGGTGCAGTTGCCATAACGAGGACATCGAGTTCTTGATGCTTAATTCTTCCTTCTCTGCATTTAAACATGCACATATTATGCATAATTACCAATACTCCAGACTGATAGACAATGTTAGACAAAGCACTGAATAAGCCTCATAAAGGGGACTTAATGGAGCTTATAGATTAATTAGATAAAAAAATGAGTAAATTAGCTTATTTGATTCAGCAGCATTGTTGCTGGCCATTTCCACCAACTTAAGTAAATGATAAAACACCCAGTTTCTACACCCACAGAACTCATCCTCATTTCCACATTTTTTTATTGAAGTTTTAAGATTTAACGAACTTTGAATTTTGGAATTTCAGGCAACGGCTTGTGCACGCCCCCTAGTGGGCGTACATATTGATGGCGCGGTAACTGGTGTGAATGTTTCACTGCCAGCTGTATTCCGTGCCCCCATTAGACCTGATGTGGTCAACTTTGTACATGACCAAATGGCAAAGAACACTCGTCAGGCGTATGCTGTAAACAAAGATGCAGGTTAGTTTATTAAGTGACATGATTTATTACCAAAACTCATTGAAAATACTGTAATGAATTTTCATTTTATCTTACATTTTCACTCTTCTGTAACTTTGTTACAGTTAACACAGTTTACCCAGGTGAAGTCATATCTTTATCCTCAAAAAATTGCTCCAGAACTGGCATGTTTCTTCCTACACTTTTCTTAAGCTATTGCTGTGAGGCATTCTTTGGTGCGTTCCCCCCCAGAAAAGGTTGACCATTCAAATTTACCCATTTAGTTTATTAACATTTTAGGTTTTATTGTGGAACATGGACTGAGGAAATGAAATACCATTGATGCTTATCTGTTGCATAAGTTGACAATTATCTACATATTCAGATAAATGTAGGATAAAATAGGTAAGACACTTGGAAATTGTACTATGCTGAGTATTTGCAATGGTCATAGGAAAACATCATTTTGATAAAATGATGCAATTGATTTAATTTAACATAATTTTTATAGTGTTATTAAGAAGGTTCTTGTCTAATGTATGAATTATCTGTGTATATCTCTGACACCTTTACCCTTGGGGATCCCCCAAGAGTGTGGCCAGTGGCAACAGTATCTCCGCAACTGAACTCCAGTTCCACTTTTTAGTACTTCTTTCCTCACCTTTGACATGCCACTGGCATAGGGTATCTCTTTTGGTGTTTTCAGGGGCTCATGCCTAATGTTTCGACCCATTATTGCTTCCAAATGCTCCCACCTAATATTCCTGCCTACTACTTTTCACAGTTTTTCTACTATTTTGCTGGAAGGCAGGGCTAGTGCAAAGAGCTCACCACTGGAAAAATCTAAGTTTAAAAGAAGATTTGTGTTGTCAGATTTTTAGTGTGACAAGGAGTGATTGTAAGTTTGTGGACAATGCCAGCAGTCCATGCGTGTGAGGTAGAAAGGAAAGTCTGCCATCTGGGTCATAGTGCAGCTTGACAGCTACTGAAGTGCTGTATCACAATACAGCTGTCACTAAGCCTCCCGATACCTACTTGAGTAGCACTGGTAATATACCATGTAGATTGCTGACTACCCACTAGTAATCATCCACATATTCTGAAAATTATTGGAGGAAATAGAGATGGAATTCTTACCAAGTTTTTGCCTGCCTTCATTTGAAAAGGGTTCAACCTGTAATACATTTTTTTTTTTTTTTTTTTCCCCATGGATAGATTTGATAATTTCGATCCGACAGGCTACTTAAGGTTAGATTTATCTGATTTCATGCATAGTAATGGTTACAAATATGAAAGCAGACATTTTACCTCAAATGAGGCAGTTTTTATCTTTTTCAACAGGATTAACATACAAAATGATTTAACAGAGTGGTTTGAAAGCAGCATCATAGATACTTTTAAGTGATGACCTTGTTAAACTTTTGCTAGAAAGCCACGACTGACATTGTTGCACTTGGCTACACAATAAGTTTCCTTGCCCTCTTTAAAAGAATCTTTGTACTATTAGTATTAATCCATGTGTATCTGTTCACTTTCACAGAATCTTGGTAGGACCTAATTGTCTGTTGCAGTTGGAATTCATATGTATTCAGTTATAATGAGAAAATAGATGAAATGAATGGAAGTCTTTCCTTGCTGTGCCTATTTTGCAGAGATCTTCATTTTTAAGCATTCTACTTGTAATTAATGAAATGGTGGTTGTGTAATTAGAATATAGTATTTGTAATTTTATATGTTTTCTTTATAGCTATCTTCAGTAGGTTCATATCTAATGTCTGAGAAAAAAAAGCAGGAAATGCAATTCTTACCTAGCTCTAACCTGCCTTTGAAAACATTCAATTTATGATGGAGAAAGAGAAATTGCCACCATGCTTACAACCATAATTTAGGAGTTTTAGGTGTAATTCTAAAGTTAATTGGGGTAAATAAAATGAGCACAAATTATGAAAAATCAAATCAGAAAATGTGAATTACTGTGGCTACAGCAGTTTATGCTTAGTCAGTGCCAAAAGTTATGTTGCAAGCTGGAAAAAAAATGGATTTTACCGAAAATTTTCAGTTGCTGCTTATCAACATACCTACTACTTTGTTGTATTCCCCTTCCTCTTGATTCACTCCTGTAGCTTGCTGGGAACACTGTCAGCAAGATTCATGAGTAGGCCTGGGAAAACTAGCCCATAGCTATTTAATTGCTGCCTCACGTTTTGCTACAGAAGACAGGTCCATATCACATAGTTGTTGCTTCACAGTGGACCACAGGTGTTCAGTTTTTAGGTCAGGGCTCTTTCCTGGCCAGTCCTTAAGTATCTCTCCTAATTACCATTCAGCTAGTGTAACATGACTAGTAGTGTGGTAGGGAGCCCCATCCTACATAAATATTGTAGCCTTTGCAATTTTAAATGAATTAGAGAAATGGTCTTTTAAGTGAAGTACATGTCCTGGTTCACTTTCACATTCTTGAGTAAGATTACCAAACAACTAACACCAGTCTAGCTGAAACAGGCCCAAATCAAAAGAGAGGGATGGCATTTCATAGTCTTTTCTGCATTCTATAGCTGGCACGAAGTTGAGTTAGGTGGCCTGTATACCCTTTGGTGTTTCCTGTCTCATTAAATGTTAATTGGTTATGCCATAACATTACAAATATGAAGAAAATATCCTAGAGACAAAGAAAACACATGAACCTTATGGTTGTCGTCACCAACTGATTATTATGATGCATTATCACAAGTGTTGCTGTATGTATGAGTTATGTTGTCAGTGCATGACGTAACATATTAAACTTGCCAGGGTCTTTATAAGAGACGCAATGATTTTGGCATTAATTAAAGTCACTGGCCCTCGTACCCCTTTACTTTGCTGTTGACTGTAGACAAACGTGCTCCCCAAATGGTTGAACCAGGACACATGAATTGGCAAAGAAAAACTTTGGGATAGTCTGTCAGACTGCTTTAGACAATTGGTTGTTTTCAGTGCTTTATTCATCAGTGAGGGAGTGAATATGTACAAATGAGGTTGACCATTTCTTATGCTACCTTGCTAAGGCACAAGCTGTTGTGCATAAAAGGAATTATCATAGTTTCTTTACATGTGGCAAGTATTGTGTTTGTGTAAATAGGTCTATGGTCATCTGTTCCCTATGCTACTTTTCTGAAGTGTGGAGAATTAAATTTACATTGTTAACCCAGTTTCTGGAGCTCTTGATGCTTCAAGGCTGCATTCCAAGCAGGAGCAGGGAGATGATAGACTCCGTTGAAGTGAAAGGGTCTTCCCCAGTTATATTTTTCATCAACTGATGATACATTCTCCCCATTGGTGACTTCTAGCTCATTGTGACTAGTCATAAGTAGAGTCTGGTAACTGTTAGATTATTTTTTCATGCTTTTTATCCAGTGCTGTCAATGGACTGAAGCAGGGCATGTGAAACATCTGGGGTATACCATGGAAAGGACTCTATGGCCTGGATGTGAATAGGTAGCTGTGATTTCTGTGCATTACACATGACAGCTAGAGACTGAGTATGAGCTATTGTGACGTTTTTTCATTGGTTTCCTGGCACTACCTCGCTGATGCATGGGGTAGTGATTATGTTTCCTATGGGGCAGGGTGGTGCCAGGAATGGATGGAGGCAAGCAAGTATGAATGTGTATATGTGTATATTCATGTGAATATATTTGTTGATATGCATATGTATGTATTATGCATATATGTGCATTTATATGTACATATGTGTATATGAGTGGATGGGTCTTTCTTTGTCTGTTTCCTGGCGCTACCTTGCTGACGCGGGAAATGGTGATCAAGTATAATGATAATTTTAATCCAGTGTTTGCATTAGTGAGGTTGTACCAGGAATACTTAATTATATGTTGATTTGTTCATACTTGTTCACCGTTTTTCATTTTAGTGAGATTGTGTTAGTAACATGAAGAAAAGGCCTCATTTTATTACATTCATTCAATAGCTGTCTTGTGTAATGTATCTAAAAACCAGCCCTCTATCCTACTGGGCTGAGACCTGCTGACATTTTTTGGGTGCTTTGCTTAAGAGTATTTAAGGTAAAGGTCGGTGTTTTAGTATTACTGAAAATATTCTAGTGTTAACTTGAAATTAGGCTAAGTTAGCTTAGTTTTCTTTCTACAGGTCATCAGACCTCGGCTGAGTCATGGGGTACAGGTCGTGCTGTTGCTCGTATCCCTCGCGTACGTGGTGGTGGTACTCATCGTTCAGGCCAGGGTGCTTTTGGAAATATGTGCCGTGGGGGTCGCATGTTTGCTCCAACAAAGACATGGAGACGTTGGCACCGCAAGATTGCAGTCAATCAGAAGCGCTATGCCATGTGCTCAGCCATTGCTGCCACCTCAAGCCCTGCACTGGTAATGTCAAAAGGTAATGATTTGAGATTTTTTTATTGTTGTTAATTGTGTAATGTATATTGATTATACAAAGATAAGGGCAAGTTGGTGTAAAAGCTGAAGACTTTAATTATTTGTAGGGCATATGATCCAGGAGGTACCAGAGGTGCCTTTGGTGGTATCGGACAAAGTTGAAGAGTTGACCAAGACCAAGGAAGCTGTGTTGATGCTGAAGAAACATCGTGGGTGGACGGATGTGCTTAAGGTAGTGTGGTTTGGAAGTTTTGAACACAAATTTTTTATAGTCAGCTTTGCTAAAGTTCATGAAACATAATTATTAGTCATGAAGGTGCTACTATAGTATGTGGTCTACCACGGTATCAAACACTAGCATGCGGTCTACCACGGTATCAAACACTAGCATGCGGTCTACCACGGTATCAAACGCTAGCATACGGTCTACTTCATTTACTACCTAACCTAACCTAGGTTAGGTTAGGTAGTAAATGAGGTAGACCACATGCTATAGTGTTTGATACTGTGGCAGACTGCATACTATAGTAGCACCGTCATGAATTTGGAAAATTTTGGTAAGTTTGGTTTTTATGAACGGATAATCCGCAGGTGTACAAAAGCAAGAGGTTCCGTGCTGGTAAGGGTAAGATGCGCAACCGCCGTCGTATCCAGCGAACAGGTCCTCTGGTTATCTACAACAAAGATCAGGGCTTGACCCGGGCCTTCCGCAACATCCCTGGTGTTGACACAATATGTGTTGATAAGCTAAACCTTCTCAAGCTTGCACCTGGCGGTCATGTTGGTAGATTCTGCATATGGACAGAATCCGGTAAGCTTGTGGATTTTAGTTACCTCAAATAAGACAATAGTGAATGAGACCATAGGAGCAGAAGTGAGTTCTGAGTTGTGTAAAAGGCAAAGGTTCATGAAGCATTGAGGAATTTGTGAGTGAAAATGGGTATGTATGAAGGTATAGCCGTTCCAGTGATGTTATAGAATGTAAGGCATGGGATATAGATGAAAATGTGCTGAGGAGGGTGATGTTGGGTATGTTTGAGGAGGTGGTGTGAGGTGATTTGATGGATTAATTTGTAGAAAGTTGAGAAAGTGGTGTGAGAAGAAGTATAGTTGAGAGAGTTGAAGAGGGTGTGCAAAAGATGTTTTGACATATAGGGGTAATGGATGAGGAGAGGTTGACAGGATATATGTGTCAGAAGTAAAGGGGAAAAGAAAGGAAGACCAAATTGGACATGAAAGGATGAAGTGAAACATTCTTAGTGCTCAGTGCCTCAACATGCAGGAGGGTGAAACTTTTGCATGGGACAGAGTGAACTGAGCAGTGTGGTATACAGGGGGCAATGTGCTGTCAATGAAGTGAACAATGGCATATTGTGTTGCTGCATTGTTTTGTTATATCCTAAGAAGTTGAAATGAATTGTAATGTATTGTAGAAGAAGGAAATTTTCTTGGAAATTATCAGCTCATTGAAACTATTTCAAATGTTATATTTGCTTTAGTGAATAGCCTAAAAGTTAATATTTTTTGTTAATTTTTTCTCAGCATTTCGCAAGTTGGATTCTTTGTATGGAACCTGGCGTAAAGAGTCGAGAAAGAAGAAGAATTACAATCTCCCTATGCCAAAGATGACAAACACAGATTTGGCTCGTATATTGAAGTCTGAGGAAATCCAGTCTGTGCTCTGTGCCCCCAAGTAAGTGTTCATTGTCCACAGTATTGATAAGGGGTAGAAAATTTCAGTTAGTCATTAAAAGTGATTGAAGTTCACTATTAATGGAACTTTGATTATTGTGGCCACCCTCTTTAGGGAGCTCCTGGTGGGAACAGGCATCAGCGATATAAATAAAAAGATTAGAAGTGATTGTTCACTTACTCACTTGCCCTTTCACACACATTAGAGTGAATTATAGCATACAAAGTGGTCAGAAGTCATGGAAAGGTCTCTAGGGGATGGGGGGGTGGGCTGTGGTTTTTGGTGCATTGTACTTGACAGAAACACAGTGTTTTTCATTATCTTACAAATGTAAGAAGTAGCAAATGCATGAAAAGATATTTTTTTTTTTTTTTTTTTTTTTTTTTTTTTTTTTTTTTTTTTTTAGTT
>JAYMFT010058935.1:0-14977 GCA_038088735.1 Panulirus argus | reverse complement strand
ATATATATATATATATATATATATATATATATATATATATATATATATATATATATATATATATATATATGAAACTCTAATACAAGGAGAAAATGGACCATATATTGTGAGAGAACTCTAACTATGAGTATCGTACAAGTGCATCAGCCATGATAAGTCGACACAGATGAACATCACATAGTCCAATGCCCCAGTTCGACCCTCGGTGAGTTGAACTGATTGCCTTACTCACTGCTATTAAGATCATCTCTAAAGGGACAAACCAGACCCGGCCTCATCGAATCCCCTTGCATCGCAGAGAGTGTTCCAAGGAACCCGGCCGGCAGAGGGAGTTTGGTCGCTCCAGGTGATATTGAGAGGGCCTCTCGCTCCTACCGAGGTGAGGGGGCGGAGGGCGTCAGAGACCCATCTGGCACCTCGGTTTGGCCCTCGGGCGCGTTGTGCCATCAATGGAACGATGCCAAAAGCAGACTAGCAGTGCCAGCAACAGTTAGTGTGATGTTTTTCCCACCTCTCATCTATGTAGGAAGAGCATGAAGAATTCTGTGTGTAATCACTCACTTGTAATGACATATTTTGTACTGAATGGAGCAAAGAAGTTTTTTGCACTCGTGAGGGGCCCCATCTCCAGACTCCAGTGTGTTTTATGTGTATGACAGAGTCAAAGATCCAACGTATCTAAAAAGGCCAGGAGAATAATACGGTGGTGTGGATAGAATTACACAGGAAAGGATTATGCATCCATAACATAATGGCAAGAAGCGTGTGTCAGGTTTGTTGGGAGGATCCGGAGCTTCGAGCTAGCGAGATGAAAAACCTCCCATTTTATTACTAAGTTTGCAAGTTATTGTTATAGTTACGTATACTACCGATTGTTCATAGTATTCTGTATTTTCGCATCTTTCTTGTAATACTGGAAGTGTTGTTCCCGTGTTGGGGTGAAGTTCTGAAGCAATGTGTTCCTGGTTCCGAACCCCGACGATGGTTCGAGCTATTTGTGTCGGGCAGGAGGTAATGTGGTTGTGGCCTGAAGCCCTCACGCAGTAAGTTGTGGACCAGCTCTTGGAGAGAGATGTTGTTAAGTTGTCTCTCTTTGTATATTTTATTTTCATGTGTTTATATATTTAGTGTCTGTCTCGAACGCTTCTAAACATACGTTTTCTGCTTCACATTCCTTTGTGTTTATGATATATATCGTTTTGCATGTTTTAAGCTTAATTGGGTAGTTTGTGATTTGGGGCAATATGTTTGTTGGAAATGTTAGGCTATCTGTTGTATTTCCTGATAACCAGGAAACTTTCCCGTGGTCCAGAAAAGCCATTTATCCTTCATTTCTACCCATTTCGGTGATTGCAGACGTGTCTTGCAACGTTTGAAATTGACTTTAATCCGAGTTTTGTAAACGTTCGTCGAGTTCAGACGTCTCCATAAAGCTATGTCTCCAGTAGATCCTTATGAGATCTCGCCAGCGTAGTGACGTGTGACGTAGTCGTTTTGACAAGACACTGTTCACCTACAATTTCCTTTGACGAGTTTGGGTGTCCTCGTTTTCTGTCGTAGCTAAAGATGGCCTTAGGCGAGGAGGCAGGTGACGTGGGCTCCAATTGCTCCCCATTACCTCAATCCTTGTTGACAGACTTGTTGCATTATCCAAGGACATAGTCTACAATTCCGCTGTATCATTTACTATAATTCTTCGTGATGATTAAGAACACATTTTCTGTTTTTTTTAAGGAGTAACTATATCATAAACCCCAGCTTGATTTCCAGTATGATATTTGAAGGTGTGATTGAGACCCACCGTAGGAGATGGACACTGGATGTGGACCACATCCTGAGGAGGATCAGGAGGGAGGCTACAATCTTGCAGGTCTCTGCCCTCCTGCTCGGCGCGGCGGGCGGAACCTCCGCTGTTGTTACACGCCCTCAGTGTAGTCCTTTTCCTCAGCAGATGCGGTCATGGGACGGAAGCCATCCTCCTCACGGTAAATCTACAGCTGGTGTTATTTACAGGGCTTCATTTACAGTGGTACTTTTTTTTTTTTCATGAGTTTCTGAACTGTTTGTTTACAATACTTCACTTACAGTAGTCTTTCTACGCACTTTTGACTATAAATGTCATTTACAGTCATTTGTCTAAGGATATGCAAGTGTTTACTTGTAAATGAATCCCTGTATGTGTGCTCGTAAGTGAGTCAGTGTAATTGTTGACTAAGCTTTTTAATTTCCGAATTGTCTGGTAACATTATTTCTTGAAAAGATCGTACAGTCGGCTGGGACAGCTCAATTTGCTGTTAGTGTAAATTATTCTTTTTTTACTTATACAATTAGCGTCGTAATGATCATCTGGTATTTCACTATTAGCTTTTACTAAAAAAAAATCCTTAAAAACTCTCCAAAATAAATCTATATTTTTGCTTTTATTCTTCCACAATCTTCTTAACTGCTCAGTGGAGATGCAAGATACGTATTGATTTAATTTAGGATAAGTAATTATTTCATTGATGTCATATTGTGAAAGGTCCATCTAAGTCCCTTTGCATTTCGGTTTCCTTGTGTTCAGTGACACATGAAATGTTCTCTTTAAGATGATTGAACAACACTCGAGAGTTCAACAGTTTTTGTTCACACACAGTCGGGAGAAAACCCGTCTCGCTTCGCTTTGCTGAGGTGAAGAGGAAAGAGGAATATTAATAGCTTTTTTCCTGGTGAAGAGGAAAGAGGGATATTAATAGTTTTTTCCTGGTGCGTGTACATACGTCTCTCTCTCTCACCACCTCTCTCTCACCCCATTGGTCCACGCAGGTTCCGGGGCATCGCCGTGGTGGTAACGGCTGCCGCTGTGGTAACTGCGGTGGTGGTGGTGGTGGCGGCAGCACTATGGTTCTCCACCCGCGAGACCCCGAGGGACTGGGAAGACCCGGGTTGTGACAGGCCTTCAGGTAAATCATCGTCGTCGCGTCACGATAGTTCACACGTTCTACAGTGTTGCTTCCTGGGCCTTGATGCGTTCCGTCACATGTCAGGTCTTCATTAGTTCATATGCGTCACGGCTCTCCCGCTCGTAGGTCAAGGGCGTCAGAGCTCAGATGTGTGATGGTCAAATGCGTCACAGTTTGACTGCTCAAAATTTCTTTTGTGATAAAAGGTATTTGGCTTTCTTAGCTTGTGTATATATATATAATATATGTGGATATCGCTTGTATCCAACTATTCCATGTTAGGTTACTTTCACGTCTGAGTTGATTCTGCCTCCACAAGTCTTGCAAGCGAACCATCGCTCGGTGATGCTAACCAAAACTTGTCCATTCCAGACGACGACTGCTTTCAGGAGATGCTCGAGGGCTCGCCCTCCTGGGACGACCCTGAGCTCCTGCAGGTGGTGAAGGAGGAGTTCCTTAGGCCTCCTGAAGTTACCTCGCCAACCCGGCCTCTTAGACGCCCACTCTCGCCGGAAGACGCGCAGATCCTGAAGGCGGTCAAGGAGAAGGTAAACATCAAAGTGTAGCTGGTGCTTAGGGGCAGGTGCCTTCAGGGTGCATATGTGGTGCAGCGGTAGGTGGGTTTAGGTGGTGTAGCACTAGTCATTTAGGTGGTGTGGTAAAATGCGCCTCGAGGAATACGAGTCATGAGCAATGCGCAAGGCAGGAGTCGGACTTTATACAGTGTTACAGTATGGAATAATAAGTAGGGTTTCTCGGTGAAGATTCAGACACAAAGAGAGGTGGACGTAACTCGGGGGAAGATAAGTCTATATTCATAAGCAATGTCGTCAGTGATCTAAGAAGAGGCTCGATTTATACACACACACACACACACACACAAAACCGTGTGTGTAAACAAAGCATACACCAGAACGCTAGTAGAAGTGTTTGTTGGCAAATGTAAACGCTGGTAAAGCTGCATTACGTTAATTCTTTCAAACATTTACAGCTTGGCGAGGTGAAGTTTGTGGTGGGCGTGACAGGAGTGTCTCTAGGGCTGGTTGAGGGCTTGGTGGGCACGGGCGCCGCGTCTTCGGGCCTGACGGAGGGCGTGGGCGCTACTGGACTGTGGGTGGACCCCAAGCCAGAGGACCAACCCGGACGACCACCCCTCCCACACCTCTGGTATTCCCACGCTTGCCTCACTTCCTCCGTCCCCTACATGGTAAGTCCCCTATTTTTGGTCGAGTTGCCCTCTCCCCGTCGGGTCCCCTTCAGGTGATCGCAGTGCTATCCACCCTGAAACGAAGGGAACAATCCTGAAGATAATCCTGCTTCAGGTAGTGGGTGATCTAGGTGCCACAAGACCAGTGTCATTAAACTCACACACACACACACAATGCCCAGAAACCAAAACGAATACATAGGACCTAAGGTGCCCTAGAGTAAGGTTAGCCATCGTAGAATAGGATTAGCATCCTTAAACTCTTGATTTTATGGCTAGAATCTAGATGCACTTCTTTAAAGCTAGACTTATAGGGTTAGGCTAGAATTACCGGATCTACCCTGAAAGTAAACAAGTATCCCTGGAAGTAAGAATAGGGCCTCTCGTGGACTTTTATGGGTGAGGTTTGATGCTGTATCTAAGTGATCTACACCTCTATTAGATGGAGAATGAAAATCGATACACTGATAGGCAGAGATATAATATATATATATATAAGCAAGGTCCTGGACTCTTGGTTGGTATCTTTCGACCTTTAAGACCCAACAGCTTCCTCCTCTTCCTCGCCCACAGAACAAGATGGGGCACCAGTGTTTCAGTCTGGCCTCGCTGCTACATGCCGCTGGCCGACCCCAAGTTGACCTGGTGCTGGGTCATGCTTCATTACACCCGGCCAGGCTGCTGACCGCCCTCTGTGCCGAGTACGACCGTCCTGTGAGGGTGAGTCTTGGCCCCATCCACTAGCCATGAGTGGCCAGTTCCCACAATGGAAGTGGCCATTCACACTGGGTGAAGTTGAGTAATGCCATAGACGAGTTTAAGAATATGATTCATATGAACTGGCTTCAGAGATTCAAGAGATTCCCTTCTCTCGAGCATCAGGCTGATTCTAATGCTCACAGATGTTAAGACGCATGATTCATAGGTACTTATGATTGGCTTTGTCTTGCAGGCCGTGTTGGTCAAGACCAGTGGACCGCTGGCCCCCTTGCTGGACCAGTATAGGGACCGGATAGAGTCCTACGGGACCATTGGTAACAACACGATAGTTTACCTCAAGAACTAATTCCTCCCTACAACATTGCAATGCGTATCGACTTGCTTATACGCTTACTTTACGCTCCTGCTCCCTTGGCCCTAGCATTGTCTGCTGTTATTTACATTTCTGTTAACATTCGTTTGCTTCCTATTTTTCAAACTAATTATTTGATTATCTACTTCTGTCTCTTGCTAAACTACCAAGCAATTCGACTAACTTCCTTCCTATCTACTAATAAATTCCTGCCATCCAGTCTACGTCAACTTTTCATAACCAGTCTACCTACGAGTACCTTCTCGTCTACCTAATCCTTATCGACTTACGGACGTATCTATATACTTACTCACCAGTCTACCCACTAATCTACCATGTGCATTACCCACGTATTCTACTGGAATGTCAAAATTGTAATGAAACCTACAACCAGTCTCGACCTGATTGTCTGTAGTGGACTGTCGCCCCTGTATCAGTAATGAAATATAAGTTCATATAACACGACCGTGTTTTCTCATTGTGACTCTCCATGCCTCCTTGATAGTCAGTCTCATCTCTCCAGCATTGTTTCAGCCACGCAATGTTTGCCCAGTATTACATGGGTCGAGCTGGCAATGACTGGTAAATACTCTACAGGCTATCAATCTATAATTACATCCAGGACTAATTCCTATGAAAGTCCTGGTGTTGCCCAGGACCTCCCTGAAGGCTCCTGCTGCCCAAGTCGCGCTAGTTTTATCAGCAGACTACTGTAGATGCCTTTAAAGTGATTTAACAAAATTGTACTCCCCGTGATAGTTTCACCACCGGGTGACTTTATACTCTGTAAATTCTCTCTCGGGCGAAGTCGGGTAACACGCACGTATATATAATTTCAGCATTTGTAGGCATGTCTGTGTATTGAAGAATATACTAATATTTGTCGCTTGTATATTCCACATATACGAGTATATTTGTCAAATCTGTTTACAGAAGTCGATGGCATTAGATTCCCTTCCCACACGTACTGGCAAACAAAAGGAACATTACAGAATCCATTGACTGAAATTTCCTTTTGCTAGCAACAACCCGATTAGTTTTAAGATGCCCTGTTGTGAAATCTATATGTTTAGGTATATATGTAACAATGCTAAGTTCAGTAAAGGTTTTAACAAAGTAATATGTAATTCGATAATCTTTAGAATGTTCAAATGAAAGTTAATAGACAGATTTGTGGCTTTATTATAAGGTATAGATTATTTGGTGACAATTCATACAAAACGTTTAAATTGACAAACAACGTACAAGTTGCTAGTGAGATGAGTGAGGATTGAGGGTCCATCGAGTTACCACCTGAGACAGTGGTAGTAAGTGTGACTACCACCAGATGGGGTTAAGGATCACAGAGGATGGTCTGTTGCCACGCTAATGGTAGCTTGAGTAACGGCCTCCTGAGTGAACGGAACCAACGGAAGGCACGCGTCTCCCAACGGTGCCATGGACACCGTTGAAACCAACGGTGTTATGTATTGATCCGTGAGTACCAACAGGCACTCGGCCAGAGTTGAACCCACTGCTGCCCAGATGGACCGAACTGGGGACGTGTCTGCTGGGGACACCTAGACCAGTGCTGCCCAGACCAGCGATTGGGACGGGTCTTCCCGATGGGCGGCCTCCATAACCGTAGCTGTTGCCGTAGGAGGAACGATGGGGCATGGCCTCCGCCAGGGAGATCACCACCACGAAGAGGAGAGCTGCACCGGTCTTCATCATCTGCAAACACAAGGGTTATTATTTCTACCCTCAATGTGACTGGCTACGCTTGACAGGTGAGGTGTAAAGCTTATCTGTAACGGACTACGCTTGATTGATTTGGTTTAAACTTTTTCAATGATTGAATACACTAGACAGATGGTTGAAAGGTTAACCATGACTAACTACACCTAAGTGAGGAGGAACTATAAAGTAATGTGTAATAGGAGTGTTATATAGTTACTAAACACTAAGCAATTCTTTGCTTGCCAGAATACAATTGCAAAGATTCAAGTAAATGCTTAACATCAACCTCTCTTGTAACAAAAGGACCCTTTAGTGCTGCGGGAGTAGGAGCTTACCTTGCTGTTGTGTGAGGCACTTGAGTACTGACGCCATCCAGCACGCGGCCAGCCTTATATAGCCCCAGCTGCTGCTGCTACTGTGGACCTGCCTCACGCACTGGGGAACTACGCAAAAGCGAGGTGTCGAATGCCAATGACTCGAGAGAAGACGAGCGGGCTGTCTGGGATTATTCATCGGTACGTGAATACTAAAGTTCATCACCAGAAATGTATTTAAAAACGTGGATGTTTCTATTAGTGATATTTAGAGATACGTAACGTTACGTATGTCTTCATTAGATAATTCATTCAATGTACATTCAGACATGGCAACCGCTAGGGGATCGGCTTTTCTTCTTGGAGTTTTTGGTGATGAAATTTGGAATTACCAACGATGTAAAACTGTGCTCTTTTTCCTCTTCCACCTTGCACACTGAGAAGCAAAAGGAGAAATGATATAGATGTATGTATGCATATATATATATATATATATATATATATATATATACATGCATGCATAACTCAGGACTAGTTTCTGAGAGAAAAGGTGCTACCTAGAAACTTTCTAAGGACTCCCGCATCCAAATTTTGCGCTACATCCAGTAGCATGGAGATGCAGACACCTTTGGAGTAAGAAGTACTTTATTGAGACTACACTTTCCAGTGATACAGCCTCGCTAAAGGTGACTGTTCACTCTCTGTGTAACTTCCAGAAGACTCGTATGACAAACTGCAGTTCGGGAGAATGTGTGAAAGGAGAAAGTAGAGTAAAAGTAAAGAGAAGAAAGATGATTAAGTTTGTCAGGGTAAAGAGACGGGATGGGTGGAGTGTTAGTTTGAGCAGAGAGAACACGGAGTAAATGGAGTATTTTACATGACTTGGAGTGGACATGGCAGCGAATTGAGTCATGAAGAATGAGGGAAGCCATAGAGTGGGTGAGTGAGGCAAGGGCCCAGTCTCTTGGTGCAGTGAGGAGTGTGTGGAAAGAGAGGTCACAGTCTGTGAGGGAAAAGATGGGTATGGTTGACGATACGGCAGTCCCGACGGTGTTGTTTGGTTGAAAGGCGTGGGTCATGGATTAATAGATTACGTCAGCTTCTGACCTTATCTAGTTAACCGCCTTTTCAGAGAATCTAGTAATAGCTTACTCGATCCTGTTTCCTGACATGTGAGATACGTATTGAATCGAAAGGTTTTTGGCATGACATAAATTTTCAAGGCAATTTATTCACCGACATGAATAGAATTACATTGACAAGGATTATAATTCACTTCTATTTACTTAAGAGAAGTTGTCTTAAGTATCCAGCATAATTCACATGTATTCACTTGATGAACGAAAGTAATTTCATTATGAATCCAAGGACCATAGGAGTATGTAATTCATTTGTGATTACATTTAATTCTTCTAACTTGTAATCATTGGTATTTGAATTAGTTTTCTCCACGGCTTCAGTGAGCCTGTAATGCTTACTGAAGCCTTAGGACTTTATGACACTGAGAACTTGTTTTCTTGAATATGCCGATGACTGATTACATTTTCTCACTTACCAGTGGCCTCCGAAGGCACATCGCAACTCGTAGGGGCTGCAGCAGTAGAACTGTTGGTTATAGAGATTACGGCACCAGGCCTGGCAGCCTCATGCAGCCATTGAGGAGGGCCGGGGAGGTACGGCAGTTCGTAGAAGTGGGCGTTATTGGGGACCGTTCTGCAAGGTGAGGAATCCTTAACCCAGAAGTGTGGCATTCCAAGACGAGTTCTGAAAGGTAGGTGTTGTCGATCTCACTTTAGCGATGCTTGCATCTCTGTTCACTGGTACTGGGAAGTTAGGAAACGGAGACGAGGGTGGCGGGGACTGTGAAGAGACTCATTGTGGGACGCAGAAGAGGAATGTATGAGACGAGAGGACCAAGTTGAATGATGTAGTAACGTATGGTGATGGGTTAAGAGTTTATATTTGCCGCTGGTATATATTGTCGGTCCATCCATCCACTCGCCATGGTGGAATTGGCCACTCACCCTGGGTGAAGTTGAGTAATACCACAGATAAGTTTAAGAACGTAATTCATATGAAGTGGCTTTAGAGATTCAAGAAATGAATGATATTCCTTCTCTCGAGCATGAGGCTGATTCTAATGCCCACAGATGTTAAGACACATGATTCACAGGTACTTATGGTTGGCGTTGCCTTGCAGGCCGTGTTGGTCAAGACCAGTGGACCGCTGGCCTCCTTGCTGGACCAGTATAGGGACCGGGTAGAGTCCTACCGGACCATTGGTAACAACACGATAGTTTACCTCAGGAACTAATTCCTCCCTACAACATCACAATGCGTATCGACTTGCTTATACGCTTACTTACGCTCCTGCTCTCTTGGCCCTAGCATTGTCTGCTGTTATTTACATTTCTGTTAACATTCGTTTGCTTCGTTATCTTTGACGCTGACCATTTGATAATTCTCTTCTGTTTCTTGCTTCCTAAACAGCCAAGCAATCTAACTAACTTCCCCATCCTACCTACTAATGAGTACCTGCCATCCAGTCTACCTACTCGTCTAACTAATCCTTATCTACTTTACGGACGTATCTATATACTTACCCACCCAATCTAACAACTAATTTACCATGTACATTACCCACGTATTCTTCTGGAATGTCAAAATTGTAATTAAACTTACCAGTCTCGACCTGACTGTCTGTAGTGGAGTGTCAGCCATGTATGAGTAATGAGATACAAGTACATATAACACGACCGTGTTTTCTCATTGTGACTCTCCATGCCTCCTTGATAGTCAATCTCATCTCTCCAGCATTGTTTCAGCCACGCAATGTTTGTCCAGTATTACATGGGTCGTGTTGACAATGATTGGTAAATACTCCACAAGCTTTTGATTTGTAATTACCCTAGGACTATTTTCTATGAAAGCCCTGGTGTTGCCCAGGACCTCTCTGAAGGTTCCTGTTTCCCGAGCTGCGCTAGTTCAGCAGCAGACTACTGTACATTTCTTTAAAGTAATTTTATAGAATTGTACTCCCCGTGATAGTTTCACCAACGGGTGACTTTTTACTCTGTAAATTCTCTCTCGGGAGAATTCGGGTAACACACACGTATATATAATTTCGGCATTTGTAGGCATGTCTGTGTATTGAAGAATATAATAATATTTGTCGCTTGTATATTCCACATATACGAATATATTTGTCAAGTCTGTTTACAGAAGTCGATGGCATTAGATTCCCTTCCCACACTTACTGGCAAACAAAAGGAACATTACACAATCCATTGATTGAGATTTCCTTTTGCTAGCAACAACCCGATTAGTTTTAAGATGCCCTGTTGCGAAATCTATGTTCAGGTATATATGTAACAATGCTAAGTTCAGTAAAGGTTTTAACAAAGTAATATGTAATTCGATAATCTTTAGAATGTTCAAATGAAAGTTAATAGACAGATTTGTGGCTTTATTATAAGGTATAGATTATTTGGTGACAATTCATACAAAACGTTTAAATTGACAAACAACGTACAAGTTGCTAGTGAGATGAGTGAGGATTGAGGGTCCATCGAGTTACCACCTGAGACAGTGGTAGTAAGTGTGACTACCACCAGATGGGGTTAAGGATCACAGAGGATGGTCTGTTGCCACGCTAATGGTAGCTTGAGTAACGGCCTCCTGAGTGAACGGAACCAACGGAAGGCACGCGTCTCCCAACGGTGCCATGGACACCGTTGAAACCAACGGTGTTATGTATTGATCCGTGAGTACCAACAGGCACTCGGCCAGAGTTGAACCCACTGCTGCCCAGATGGACCGAACTGGGGACGTGTCTGCTGGGGACACCTAGACCAGTGCTGCCCAGACCAGCGATTGGGACGGGTCTTCCCGATGGGCGGCCTCCATAACCGTAGCTGTTGCCGTAGGAGGAACGATGGGGCATGGCCTCCGCCAGGGAGATCACCACCACGAAGAGGAGAGCTGCACCGGTCTTCATCATCTGCAAACACAAGGGTTATTATTTCTACCCTCAATGTGACTGGCTACGCTTGACAGGTGAGGTGTAAAGCTTATCTGTAACGGACTACGCTTGATTGATTTGGTTTAAACTTTTTCAATGATTGAATACACTAGACAGATGGTTGAAAGGTTAACCATGACTAACTACACCTAAGTGAGGAGGAACTATAAAGTAATGTGTAATAGGAGTGTTATATAGTTACTAAACACTAAGCAATTCTTTGCTTGCCAGAATACAATTGCAAAGATTCAAGTAAATGCTTAACATCAACCTCTCTTGTAACAAAAGGACCCTTTAGTGCTGCGGGAGTAGGAGCTTACCTTGCTGTTGTGTGAGGCACTTGAGTACTGACGCCATCCAGCACGCGGCCAGCCTTATATAGCCCCAGCTGCTGCTGCTACTGTGGACCTGCCTCACGCACTGGGGAACTACGCAAAAGCGAGGTGTCGAATGCCAATGACTCGAGAGAAGACGAGCGGGCTGTCTGGGATTATTCATCGGTACGTGAATACTAAAGTTCATCACCAGAAATGTATTTAAAAACGTGGATGTTTCTATTAGTGATATTTAGAGATACGTAACGTTACGTATGTCTTCATTAGATAATTCATTCAATGTACATTCAGACATGGCAACCGCTAGGGGATCGGCTTTTCTTCTTGGAGTTTTTGGTGATGAAATTTGGAATTACCAACGATGTAAAACTGTGCTCTTTTTCCTCTTCCACCTTGCACACTGAGAAGCAAAAGGAGAAATGATATAGATGTATGTATGCATATATATATATATATATATATATATATATATATACATGCATGCATAACTCAGGACTAGTTTCTGAGAGAAAAGGTGCTACCTAGAAACTTTCTAAGGACTCCCGCATCCAAATTTTGCGCTACATCCAGTAGCATGGAGATGCAGACACCTTTGGAGTAAGAAGTACTTTATTGAGACTACACTTTCCAGTGATACAGCCTCGCTAAAGGTGACTGTTCACTCTCTGTGTAACTTCCAGAAGACTCGTATGACAAACTGCAGTTCGGGAGAATGTGTGAAAGGAGAAAGTAGAGTAAAAGTAAAGAGAAGAAAGATGATTAAGTTTGTCAGGGTAAAGAGACGGGATGGGTGGAGTGTTAGTTTGAGCAGAGAGAACACGGAGTAAATGGAGTATTTTACATGACTTGGAGTGGACATGGCAGCGAATTGAGTCATGAAGAATGAGGGAAGCCATAGAGTGGGTGAGTGAGGCAAGGGCCCAGTCTCTTGGTGCAGTGAGGAGTGTGTGGAAAGAGAGGTCACAGTCTGTGAGGGAAAAGATGGGTATGGTTGACGATACGGCAGTCCCGACGGTGTTGTTTGGTTGAAAGGCGTGGGTCATGGATTAATAGATTACGTCAGCTTCTGACCTTATCTAGTTAACCGCCTTTTCAGAGAATCTAGTAATAGCTTACTCGATCCTGTTTCCTGACATGTGAGATACGTATTGAATCGAAAGGTTTTTGGCATGACATAAATTTTCAAGGCAATTTATTCACCGACATGAATAGAATTACATTGACAAGGATTATAATTCACTTCTATTTACTTAAGAGAAGTTGTCTTAAGTATCCAGCATAATTCACATGTATTCACTTGATGAACGAAAGTAATTTCATTATGAATCCAAGGACCATAGGAGTATGTAATTCATTTGTGATTACATTTAATTCTTCTAACTTGTAATCATTGGTATTTGAATTAGTTTTCTCCACGGCTTCAGTGAGCCTGTAATGCTTACTGAAGCCTTAGGACTTTATGACACTGAGAACTTGTTTTCTTGAATATGCCGATGACTGATTACATTTTCTCACTTACCAGTGGCCTCCGAAGGCACATCGCAACTCGTAGGGGCTGCAGCAGTAGAACTGTTGGTTATAGAGATTACGGCACCAGGCCTGGCAGCCTCATGCAGCCATTGAGGAGGGCCGGGGAGGTACGGCAGTTCGTAGAAGTGGGCGTTATTGGGGACCGTTCTGCAAGGTGAGGAATCCTTAACCCAGAAGTGTGGCATTCCAAGACGAGTTCTGAAAGGTAGGTGTTGTCGATCTCACTTTAGCGATGCTTGCATCTCTGTTCACTGGTACTGGGAAGTTAGGAAACGGAGACGAGGGTGGCGGGGACTGTGAAGAGACGCATTGTGGAACACAGATTATCTGAGACAGGAGAACAAAGTTGAATGGTGTAGTAGGTTATGATGAGGAGTTAAGGTGTGCATTTGTCGTTCACAAATGTTGTTAGTCAACTTTCTTTTTTATGTGGGGTTAGTTAACATTATACATACAAATATATATATATATATATATATATATATATATATATACAAACACACACACACGAGTCTTTAAATATTTACATTCTAGATTTCGTTTTATCTCGGTAACTTGAATGAAATATTTATCTACTGTTTAGTGTGAAACAAATCAGAGATCCTACATAATTTTCACTTCAAGATCATAATCTTGTACTACTTATGAAGTAAGATTTACCACTATCCTACATCAGGAAAAAGAAATTGCCTTTTTCCAGAACCACAGTGTTGTATTCCCCGTCAAAATCCGTTCCCATAAATTAGATATTAACCGTGGATTACTCCATAGTGTCAAGGGATATCAAGTCCAATTAAAGGTCATTTCCTGGCGTCCCTGACCTTGATGGACCAGAGGAGGCAAGACTATACATCAAGACCAGGAAGGTCGAGGCTATACCTGCCTTAGACATACACACAGTTCGAGAAAGCATCCCCCTATCCATACTCCGTCCTGGTGCCCAAGATTCTCCATATTACCCGAGTTTGATAACAGAAACTGAACAGACAAATGGCAATGGCGATCATATAGAAATCGGTAAAGAGAATGTGCTTTGAGTATCAAAGCTGAGAATGTTGTTGAACAAGAAGGAGGATGTATGATGGTCAGAAATATCTACAAACGAGGCGATGTTTTGTACCCGGGGTACACAACTTTCTCCAAGACCTGTGCTAGAGAGAGAGAGAGAGAGAGAGAGAGAGAGAGAGAGAGGACCTCTTCCGGGAAATGTTGCAAGAGGGGATGTACAGTAGACGACCCGGATTCCCTTAGCGCAGTATTCCATAATTCCCCACAGAGCTGCGGATAACTTTGTGGGTACATTTGAGTATCCAGACCCACTCCTCATTCTTTTGTCTCTTTCTCTTCGTCACAGCGACCCCACAACACTGACCATGCTTCACGGTGGATTCTCGTGTGATGTGCAGTGGTGATCGTCGCTTGTGTGTACCTCCCGCAGGAGCTTGCTCGGTTTATTCCACAGCAACTTTGAGAGCAGTGGTTTGTCGTGGTCTGGAAAGTCGCGTATCGAGCAAGCAGGCAAAGAGAGTTCAAGCAACGTTGCAAGCACTGCCTGGGGCCACCCATCCTCGTCTAACTGGTCTGACCAGGATTTTCCACCTCGTGGGACAGTCGAATATATGATGAGCATGTTACTGTCTAGATCTCTCTCTCTCTTTATCTGTTTGTCTCTGTTGTCTGTTTCTCTGTCTGTCATTCTCTTGTTCCTGTGCTGACTTTGATATCTCTTTCCAATTTGAGACTGTGTCTTCTGGTATTATTTTGCAATGCTCTTGCATGAAAAATGAGGTTATATATATATATATATATATATATATATATATATATATATATATAT
>JAYMFT010058924.1:0-14978 GCA_038088735.1 Panulirus argus | reverse complement strand
TTGATAGCGGGGGAGAGAGAGAGAGAGAGAGAGAGAGAGAGAGAGAGAGAGAGAGAGAGAGAGAGAGTGGTGGGAAGATACCAGACGCCCCATTTGATCGACCACATTCATCTGTTAGATTACGTTCATCCATTAACACGTGTTCAGGTAGGAGAAAGCCATCCATTGCAAGACATTCATCCGGCACGAGATATTCATCCACGCTCATCCGCAAGATCACATCCATCCGTAATAAAAATTTTTTTTTTCGTTAAAGTCACTAAGTACGTTTGAAACGCATCCATTTGGACCAAATTCTGTTATAGAAATCAGATTTGTCTGTTAGTCTCAACCAACCCTAAAGACTTCTGTGAATACAGACTAAGCAATTGAACTTGGATGAATATAGTGCTATGTACATCCCGATAGCGTAAAAAAAGAAAAATGGGTCTTAATGACATATCTAGACGTTTACGGAGTTACTGCCTTATCTAATCTTGTATTTTAGATAAATTTCAACTCAAGATGCGTTGGATTTGACCCCACCCTTAAACGGGCTGGCTAAAGGCCAGGCCTTTGTACCCAAGGGTGTTATCATTGTGCTTACGAAATCGCAACTTCGAAATCAGGAGTTGTACCGTCGTACCCAACTGGCCGTACCGTCGTGCTTATGAGTCGTACCTTCGTACTCTCAAAGGTCACACCGACGTACTCAGGGTCGTACCGTCGTGGTCAAGGGTCGTACCGTCGTGGTCAAAAGTTATACCACTGTGGAGAATCAAAGCCTGTGAAACGTTACCAAACAACACCTTGTACGAAATTACAAATTGTAGTTTACGTCCCTTAAACCAATGTACAACTAAAGATGTCGGGGGGGGGGGCTGAAGTTTACGTCCTCGACAACACTGAGTACTCTTAAAAGATGCCTTTAATCTACAGTAGACACATCTACAACAATAAACCAGCCGTGCATCTGTTGTAGGAACATCAGACTACGACCAGCATGACGTTGTCAATTAGATTGCCTTTCTCGTTCCCATTGTGTTCTCGATAAGAAACAGCTATGCTTAGTTATATGAGATACATTATTGGATTACTGTCACTGAATTAAGGAGATTTAGGTGATATAAAGAAAAGAATTCTTAGCCTAACTATACTGCTTCAGTTGATATGTTCCGAACGCTGTTCCATGTTGCTCGAAGCAATGGTTGAGGCAGTGTGTCCAAGGACTTTTTAAGGTCAAAGTTCCAGTGTTTTGAAGTATAGGAAGAACTCAAACTGAATGTTTTAGATCCTTTCAATGACAACATTTAATAACACTTCAGTATTATTGCTTTAAGTTTGCAACGTCTGTAAGTTTCAAGAGTTCAAAGGATTAGGGATTCAAATCCTCAATGTTGATGCTTCGTATTTTCAAGATTCAAACCCCTACGAGCATTAATTTTTTTCGTATAAACAGATAGATAGCATTTTCATTACTGAACAGTTATGTAAAGAGTTTATAGATTTAGGTACAATACAAATAGCTGTTCTAAAAGAGTAAAACTTTACGCATCACTTAAATGGAATTTGAAAGCAGAGAGAATTAGAACATGATATAATAAATGCCGTTAATATTCGATAATTACAGATTAATATAATTAGCATACTCAACAAGACTTAATGATAGGCTTTGAAACATTATATATATATATATATATATATATATATATATATATATATATATATATATATATATATATAAAAATATATATATATATATATATATATATATATTCATAAAAAGCAAGCCTATATACTACTATCATACAAATGTATGGTCATAAAATACAGTACATTAAACTCAATGATCATACCAAAAAGAAAAACCCTAACAATAACCATCTTCCCCCACAAAAAAAGACCAGACTAATTGATTTTCTTATTATATGTCTTGTAAAATTGTGTTTGTCTTTTAATGTTTCAAGATTCTCACGTCGACGAAGTAAACCAACTGACATTAACGTAAAAAGAGAAAGAGAGAACAGTTAATTGATACTAAAATCGAAAACAAGACCACATGAATATCAACCTCTCCATTTACAGCCTGGTTGGGTCGTTACCTTAGATGTCACACTGTGGGAAATCCCGCCCACGGTGGGTGGGGGGCTGGACACATCCCAGCTAATTCTGCAACCTCAGGTAAAAATGAGTAAAAAGAAAATGGGCTGCGGGCGAAATGTAATGAGCTCAGATACGATCACTCACGGCAGTTAGGCCACAAGGTGAAGGCCCTGTTACGCCTGACGTTAATTGCAGTTGGACCAATCACACAAAGCCACCACAAGGAATGTATTGCGATCACGTGATGCCTGACCTCTACGGATCTTTGTCTTCTGACCCACACCGACCTAATCCCTGACCCCTAACTGACCTCCGCTGAACTGAAACCTCTGATCCAAGCTGACCTTCCTGTTAACCTTTGCCCTTCATCTCAGCCACTCTGCAACCTCTGACCTCAATGACCTATGACCTCTGACCCACACCTCCCTGACCCCCGAACCTGTAAACACTGACCTGAGCCCCTAACCACCCTGATACGTGACCCGTAACCTCCCATGACCTAAGCGTCCCTAGCCTCAATACGTGCTGGCCTCTGACCTCTGAACTCTGTTTAATCTGCGACTTCTGCCCTGTGTTCAGAAGCGAACCTTAAAAGTCTGGTGACCTGCAAACCCAAGTCACCGACCTTTCCGGTGACGTTTGACCCTGAGACCTCGGCCTAAGACCTAAGACCCCTGAGTTCCAGTGAACTGTGATCTTTCAACCTGTTTAGACCTGAGGTCTGTGGTCTTTCAACCAGCTGATCTTAAGTGTCATGAAGCGACGAGAGAGAGAGAGAGAGAGAGAGAGAGAAAGAGAGAGAGAGAGAGAGAGGAAAAAATGAGAAGACAAACAGATGGACAGAGAAGAAAGAAGATACAGAAGAAAGCAATGGCGAACTGACAAAAGAAGAAAAAAAGAAAGAAAAAGCGAAAGTGCAGATCCAGAAACAAAGACAAGCGTCTAGAAAAAAAAAGGACAATGAAAGAAAATGACATGAAAAAAAAACAGAAACGGACAAACATGAGAAAAGAGAGGTTTCGTTGTACCTCTGGAATTCCGGTTAGGTTTAAGCTTCAGGAGTCTCCATCACATATATAAGCTTCAGGAGTCTCCATCATACATAAGCCGATCAAACTGGATTCGCTAGCGCGACGTCATATGTTGCCATCATCATGGGCTTATGTGAATGACTGTGAAACCTGAGCATGGTCTAAAATCAGAGAGTTGGGCCCCAAAAATATTGCCGGCCGTCGTGGGTTCGAGCTTGCCTCTTGGTGCATAAGTATTTGTGGCCATATCATACTTTGGCTATTCAGCGCCACAGTGGAATTCAGCTTCTTCCATTTTATCCTAAAAGGAATTCGGGGGATTACTCTGTAAGCTGGAATTTCGCCCGAAGTTGGCTGTGTTTACGGGGCAGATCTTTCTATTTAGACACTAGGAGTCTGTGCTTTACGGAGCAAGTGATAAGAGAAGAGAGAGACGACATGCTTGGGACTCCTTAAGCACGTTGGTACGACCCTCGAACTTGACGGAACGACCCTTGGGTATAATGGCCCGGTATCTGACCTGAATTTTAAGGGTCAGTTTCAAATTCAAGGTCGTCATACCCGAGTCGTAACCCTTGTGCTTGAGGGTCGCACCGTTGTGCTGAAGTATCGTCATTCTTGCTGAAGGATCGTACCATCGTACACATGAGGCTAAACACGACTGCAACGGAGACGTCGCAGACGGTGGCTGAGCTAAAGATGCGACACAGTTAAGCTTGGAGGATATGATAATACCACACAACCACGCAAGCAAATGACCCAGTCTCAGCGACCCCCATCAGCCTTCGACAGTCCCAAATTGTAATGTCGAGGAACAGCGAAATTCAGAAAATCTCTGAAGATATATGTAAAATGATCTAATCCACTGACAGCCTGGAATCTTTGAGTCAAGCTGGATATACGAACGGTTGGTAAAGAAAACAGGTGTACGGAAATGAAACTTATGGATTCTAGAGACTTCAAGAACCACGAGGCAAAAGTTTGAGGCGAATCATAAAAGATCATGACCCGATAGTTATTTTAAACCCGTTATTGGAGAAAACTAAACACACACACACACACACACACACACAGTACATAGAAAAAGCTGTTATTTCCATACAATCATTATGAGCCAGCAGACCCTACCTGGTGTTGTGTGCAGACATATGGTATCATCAGAACTTCTCGATATGGGATGGGATCTGGGACTGAGTGAGACCACCAGAGGACACATCCTTGGATGCTATATTTTCCCGACGAAGAATTAGGGACGTGATCCATTTAGCCAGGGTTTACGATGACTACAGTAGTTGAGGAACCTACGTAGCTGACAGAGCGCCTCTAGATTCCAATCTTTTATTGGTTCATAGATTCTCCGACTGTGAATTCTGCTCTGTTAATGCTGCTGTGGGCCTTGCTGCAGACCTGTTGTGCGTCCCAGATGTCTTCATGTGTCTGGCTGAGTCTTCATGTGTCCAGCTACAATATGGCTGTGTCCTTAGGCGTCTTGCTCTGTAGCCATATGTCTGACCGTATGATGACCCGTTTCACCACTGCATAACGTGTGTTTGTGTCTGTATCCTCATGTGTCCAGCTGTGTTGTAATACATCTAATATTCCTACAAAGAAAACTCGCAGCGTTGGAAAGTACACAGAGGCCTTTGCTGCGTCGTCACTTCACAGGAAATTAGAAGCCTCGCGGGAATATACTGCCGAGTGGCCAGGTCAGTAATTGTGCCGACGATAGCAGCGTGGGACGCAGGCATTGGCAATGACGCTGGTGCCATTACGGGCGGTGCCATCAGCCCTCTGGTCATTCGCTTCAAGTGCCAGGTCAATATCCACACGATTTCACCGCGTGGGGTGGGTTTACTGATGAGGCCTACTCCGGAAACTACCAGATCCGCTGGTTCGACCCCGGGCGTTATGAGAGTATGCTTCCCTGGCCGGTCGGGAGGTGGTTGTTGTTGGGGGGGGGGTGGGGTGGGGTGGAGGGGTGGGGTGGGGTGTCCTGTGATTAGCGTCTCGTGACGATGGTCGCTGACTCATATCAAAGGTCCTGGATTTGCCTTTATTTACTTACATCATACTCCAAACCCGGTCACTAGTGCCTTCCTCCTTCCCCTCATTCTTTTGGCCCTCGCGTTAGGTTCTATAGTATAATCACCCGTTCGTGTATTTGGATGTGTCAATGGTAGGAACTTCTATATAAACTCGCGAGGTACTGTGATGAATACTTTCCCAAAGGGATATCTAACCCGGTCTCCCGTTTCAGAGACTACCATACTCAAAATTATTTAACATATAAAAGTTCATAAATTTACTGAATAAGTATGTAAGTATATTAGATATGTGTGTGGGTATGTATATCTACCTAAAAACACACACACACACACACACACACACACATCACATCACATTCTGTCTGGCGGACAATTCTGGCATATTTACGTTCCTACCTTCGAGAATTACAACATGGCTCTACCGGTTCGAGTACAAGGAGGTCCTGGTCCAGGTGCTACCAGGTAGATGATTGGTCGGGTCGCTCTGTGTGTTTAACTTTTAAAGGGCCACGTCACCCGGAGACCACAGAGAAATGTAGCCCCAATTTTGACCCTGTGGCCGAGAGCCATAATTCTGGATACTGCTTTGATCGTTCGCTAATTACAGTTATCGCAAAAAAATAAAGGCAAAAAATGAGGTATTTACAGGTCGCCAGTGTTACCAGAAGTGTTCCAGGTCAACCTCTGTACATGATTGTTTCCGGTTTCTCCTGTGTCCCTGTTTTTTCTCGTATGTACGTATATGTTTCTTTTTCACTTGTGTATCTGTCCAGCTTCTGAACTGAAAGACGCAATTTACAAAAATCCAGATTTACACGATACAAGACAAGATAGTCATGCCTTGGTTTGGGTAAGTGTAGGTCAAGGGTCAAGGTCACGGGGTAAAAAAATAAAAATGAACGAGTCTTGACCATGTCCAGTGTGAGATCAGCAAGGTATAATGTTCTTTTATGTATATCATTATCATTATCACCGTTCTCGTATCATCACAAGAATTCAAAATTAACACAAAATCTAATATTATTACGTCTGCTGTCAGGAAAATTTAGTTTATACTCTACTGACATAACACACACTTACACACACACACACACACACACACACACACATACGTGTAACACTCATTCCCCGCACAGCACAATATAGGTAATTACACTAACACATAGATAAAAAAATCAATACATTCCAATAAAATCAAATTACAGTTTAAAGACTCGTTTAATACGTGTATCAAACAAGTAATAAAGATGTAAAACAGGTACGTGAACAAAGACCTGTGGACTAAATAAATATTTGACCTTCATGGGGTAACTGGTTAGCTATTAGGTCATTACCATAGATGAATAGATTAAGGACAGGAAGAGCCTGTAAAACCCGGGGGATAGGGAGAGAGAGAGAGAGAGGGGGGTGGGGAGGGTGAAGAGGGGGATAGGTGAGGGAATAGGAGGGTAGCGGAAGGGGAGAGAGGCATAATGGGAGTGGGGAAGAAGAGGTGGAGGAAAGGGAAAAGCAAATGATCTGCTGAGGGAAGGTTGATAATAGCATAAATGGTTTGGAATAGAAAGGAATAGTGGAATGAGGATGAGCAGAGAAGGCATAGATAGACAAGACTAGCCACAGCAGTTCTGAGTTTCCACAGTTCTATTAGTCGAGTGTTCATAGTCCATACACATTTCACTGTTATTTCATAGCGATTACAGTTCAGAGGTCAGAGCTCAGTGGGGCGTACGGTATTAATGGCTAAGCGTTGAGTTTGTTAAGTGTTATACGAAGTACAAGAACAGAATGGATGTGAGCATGACAAGATAACAGCCGAAAGAACAGAACAAGGAGGCGTTGGTGTTTAGAGACGGATCAGGTTATATATCGAGAAACATAAGAAGAGAGAAAAAGTGACAGAAGGTATCAGGTAAACTAACAGCAACGAGAAATGATTAGGGTAGAAAGTAATACAATGGTTATTAATCATTGCCACCAGCCATGACTTCAATTATCATCACAGACAATCTCCACCAACACCAGCAACAGCATTAACACCTCCATCGCCACCACCAAGATCACCCCACCGTAAAGGCTTTACTCTCCAACTATATAGCCGTTACTTTAGAAGCAAATTAACAGTGAACACAAAGCTAATGGAACTAGGGCTAAATATAACTCCGCTAGTGTCAGGGTATGTCCCTCTGAACCCTACCACCTCCAACCATCTCTCTCTCTCTCTCTCTCTCTTTCTCTCGGTGACCTACGTTACCTATGCGTCTGAAGCGAGGCAGCGCTGCAAAATTAATCATTCCGACTCAAAATTATTTTTTTGCTACAAATCATATCTTTGGCGTCCGTTCGTCCACTGACCGACTTTCGCAATGGATGGGCGACAATCCACATCACATCTATTGATCTATATGCTTCCCTTGTACATAGAGAGCTTGTATGATATATACATTTGGTCCCTTGATGTCTCGCAGGCCACAGTATGCTTACCCGTACTGTCTATTTTCCCGCCAAGAGCTCCGATTGGTTCAGTTACGTGACATTAATTCAATTAAGCGCTCTCATTGGTCAATACTCACGAGGTCACTGCATGCGTCATTTGCGAACAACGCTATAATTGGTTAACCGGATGGCGTCATTCCTCTACGTCAAGTCTTAAACAAATGACTTGATTTCTTGATCCACGAGAACTTAACCCAGCTTAGCTTAGGTTAAACCAAAAGGACCCAACTTAAGCTAACCATTTTAAGCGCTTCTTCGGTTGTAAAGTTGCAGTGACGTCACCGAATGCCAACCAATCACTGCCTAGACGGCCAAATAGACATTACAAGTTGTTAACCGGCTGCTGGAAAAACCTAAATTATGTTTATATTTAGCTATATAAGAGACGTCTCTCTCCTTCCTTCCCTCTCTCTCTCTCTCCCTCCCTCCCTCTCTCTCTCCCTCCCTCCCTCTCTCTCTCCCTCCCTCTCTCTCTCTCTCCCTCCCTCTCTCTCTCTCTCCCTCCCTCTCTCTCTTCCTCCCTCTCTTCCTCCCTCTCTCTCCCCCTTCCATCATGGTCGTTATCTCGGCAGTAAGCCCAGGTGCTTCGCTTTACGGACGGACCATCATTACCTCGCTAACTACCTTCATTTAGGAGATTCTGCCACTCCCTCCCTTGGACTCAGACCCAACAGCACCTCGAGGCTGCCGGTCCGTAAGATGAGAGTAGCCACGTCTCGGGATTTTGACTTTGCTGTCAGTTTCCTTTTTTTTTTGTGAGGATAAAAGAAAAGGAAAAAAGTTGGGGAAATCATTCCAAAGTCACACCAGGAGAAATTAAAAAAAGAAAGAAAAAAAAAGGGAGTCTGAACCCCAATGAACGATAGTGATGTCAATCCAAATCCAATCTAAGAACAGATGGACTGATAACTTAGCCTCAGTGCTGGAAACTACGATCGTGACTTTAAGTCTTCATAAAGAGGATCCAGCGTCCTGGAGACAGACTGCCGAAGTTTACGGCGTAAATGCAGAATTCTATCGGGATGCAATTCTACTTTGTAAATAAAGCACAGGCCCTTCAGGAAATGCATTTATATTCAGCTTCAGGGAGATTATGGGGGGGAGAAGGAGGAGGAGGAGGTAATTGGCTCCTCCCCAGATCTTACCGGATGGTTATTAGGGATGCAGCTGGAGGGGGAACGAATTGATGAGATGAAACACGCTGCTCCAGGCTAAATGGTTGCCGACGAAGTTAGGTACGGAGGCGCAAATGCTTCACACGCATACGAGACACTGAAGCACTGAGTGGTATATAAAGACACAGGAAAAAAAAGGCTAGAACACACACACAACTTAAAATGTCAAACGCAAAGTCAAAAAATTATTACAAAGAAATACAAAGGGGGAACAGAGAAGGTGGGCCAAGTGAGGATTTTTCCCGCTAAGGCTCAGTCCTCTGTTCTTAACGCTACCTCGCTAACGCGGGAAATGGCGAATGTGTGTATGGGGGAACAAAATATATATACATTAATACGTACGGTACTGAAAAAAGAAATTCTTTTAGTACTACCAATTCCCGTATCGCACAAAGCACATTCGGAGATATGTTACCACCCTACTCCTATAACGAAGCTAAGAGACGGCTTGGAGTCGCAGTGTGAATCCCATCCCTGACACCCCGTGTTCCAGACTACCATTCCAGAAAACATGGCCGAGATCGGCCAGGTGACCAAGGAGCTGCGAGGTATATTCTTATCTCGCCTTGCTCACCAGGCGCAAGGGAGACTGAATATCTGCCAGCTGTCGGTCCCCAAGTACCTTTTCCTGGGGACAGGAGAGCATACTAACCAGGTGTCTCCTGTGGGCAGTAGCAGACGACGAGTGAGAGAGGTGAGAGATAGGAAGAAAAGCCTCCACCTCCTGCATTAGCACTTTTCCAAAACGAGGAATAGAGAAAAGAACCGAACTTTCATTTTCCTCTCCCTCGAAGGCTTCGTTGTCAGTTCATGACGCTGCATCACTGAGGCAGGAGACGTGCAAACACATACCTAAACATATTTTAAGCATCCACCGATTCTTTTTTTCTTCTCTCTCATTCTTCCACTTCTGATAAATGATGTGCCTATCATCACTCATCCCCCAACTCCTAATGCAAGCTGGTGACATCAACCCTTCAAACCCTGAACCACCGCCATACCTCCAACTCACGGTGCCGTACGCGCCCGTCACCATGGGACCAGCACTCCAACAGATGATCAAATCGCCTTCATTTGTACAGCCTCCTCTCCACATCCGAGCGCTGGACATGCGGCACAGTCTCACTCACCCAGAAGCTCACTGGAGCCAGCCTCACACACCCTCACACTCGAAGCAACGACAGTCAACAAAAAGCAGCACAAGGAACAGTCTACTCTCCACAGACTGACACGGCTATTCCACACACAACCCCACCAACCACCAACCACCCCCCCAGCCTCGACACAACCCTAGCCTCAAACTAAACATCCTGCAGCTCAACGCCAAAGGCATCAAAAAACACACAGGACACGACATCCTCACAAGCACTCATCCAGGAAACTAACCTCACATCCAGAGCCGACCTCCCACCTTTCCACACCAACACAACCCTAAAACGAGACAGAGACTCTACGAGAGCAATTGCCCAACACCAACATCCATGAGAACGAATCTTCGCAGTGCTAACTACAGCAGTCTCGTCCCTGCTACTGATTGTAGCGCAACCTTTCAGAGCTGCACGAGTCCCGTGATCGGAGTCCTGGGGTTATGAAATTAGAACTAATTAACTATATATGCACGTCATTGTGTGTCTGTGTACGACGTATGAATTGTGTTCGAATTGATGTTTCATTTTCTGTTGTTCTTTTCAGATACATGTAGTGTACTGTACTGCATTGTAGTGTACCGAAGTGTACACGCAAGTAAATCATTTCCTAATGTTCCCCGATTCCTGGTGTACATTCCTAATGTTCTGCGTGTTCGGTACACAGTACTGCAAGTGAGGGGGAAAGTTCAGTCGCCTTTAATTTAACCTCCCCCCCCCTCTCTCTCTCTCTCTCTCTCTCTCTCTCTCTCTCTCCCTAATACAAAAAATCACACACTCGACACTCTCTCTCTCACACACACACACACACACACACACAGGCGGGAGGGGGCGGAGGGCAAAGTTAAACTCGATATAACCATCGAAATTCACGAAGGCGTCGTCGAATGCCCTCGGGATCACGCATTCACAATCAGCTCGGCACCGGAAGAGCCCGGTCAAAGTAATTATAACTTTCATCACGTTACGTGGAATACAAGCACTGCTGTTACGTTACAACTAGCGGTCTTGCCTGGGCCCACGTTAAGTACACGGGCGGAGGAGGGGGGGACACACGCGCACTCACCACCTCCTCCTCCTCCTCCTCCTCCTCACTTCCCCCAGCCACCACAACTCTCTCCATACTGCGCCTCACTGCATCGCTTTACTCTTAATGAACTATAGATCCGTCGGATGATATAGTCACTTCATTAACTAACGTCATTAAGGATTAAATGCCAAATGTCTGCTCGAGGGAGGTGACGACAGCAAAGGTGTGTGTGTGTGTGTGTGTGTGTGTTTTGTAGTGTCTTGCGTGAACGTGAGGGGCGCTTCAATGTGTTATGAGAGTTGAAATGCAAAATGCGTTTTCATACAGAAAGGAACACACATACACACACACACACACATACACACACAGAGGTAGCATGTGGCAGGCGCCCACCGACCTAGGCACTGGGCAGGTTAGTAAAAGCGACGCAGAGTCAAGTTCCTTTTCTCGTTCTCGACCTAGACTTATTCCCTCCCTCATTCCGGACCTCTGCGAAATCTAGGAATGGGGAAGCAGTAATATGGGTAAATCTAATAATCCTACGACGCAATTTCCTCCTTTCTACATTAAGGGGATTATCAAGGAAATAAATATGGGTGAATCTACAAATTCTCACACCTATCCTCAAGACAAACTTTAAAGAATTTATCTGTAATTTCTACGTGTCCCAAAATACAGTATACAGAACAAGTTGGGCCATCCCCAGTGAGGGAGCCAATTAGATTTGCTGGAGAGGGTTCAAGGGAGAGTAACTAAAAAAAAAAAAAAATATGTACCTGAAGCAAAGGAGGTTAGGTGCAGATAACAGCAGTAATAGAATAGTCAAATCTGGGGAAGAAAAACTGGGAAAGGGGAAACCTGAGTATTGCTTTCAAGTTGGTAGTAAATTTGTCGAAGTTGGCAGAGACGAGTTCTAGGAGATGGGAGGAATAGCGAGTCAGTGAAGGGTCAGAAAAGGTAAAGAAATACTTAAACGGTACCAGGGCAGTGGAGGAGTGGAACGAGTTGGTTGAGGATATGGTGAATGTGGAGAAAAGCTAAAGAAATTAAAGAGACTGTATGACGGAGGAGGTAGGCAAAGACACGAGACCCCCACTAACGTAAAACTCTCCCTCCCAGTATACACAAATAGGTAATCGTACATATGTGGTTATACTCGCATACAACTACGTACACAAACACCCACGTAAACACAGAAACAGAACAGAGCTCCCAAGAGAACATTACACACAAGGACGGACGCGAGAAATACACTCGTATAAACACAACTTCAAACACAATCACCCTCAACCACACAGACACAGACACACACATATACACAAAACACACTAAACCATTATGTTGTGAATGCGTACAACATACAGAAGTTTAAAAAGATTTATAATAGTAGAGAAAGGTCAAGACAACTCCCTCCCAGTACAGTATATATAGGTAATTATAAATGAGAGGTTACGCGAACACACACACACACACACACACACACACACACACACACACATGCAGAAAACTAGATTTCAAACAGCAAGAGGCGGTCGCAAAGGGACAAAGAGCTCCCCCTTCCCCCCAGAGTCCCTACCTGCTGCCTGATATATGATACTGAGAGCAAAGTTTAAGTATTCTCTTTTTTTCTCGAGGTAGTTTTAACATAATTAAAGCCCCCCCTGGAGGAGTTAATTAAATGTAGGAGGAAAGTTAGTCTACCTTGGGTGTATGGATACGAGAGAATCCCATGTGAGGGGGGGGAATTATTTTTCTTTTTACGTATCTTTTTATTTCCTTTCGTCGAGAGATTTTACGAGTGATTAATCTATTCAGTTACTTACTCCAGGGACAACATTTTGAGAGGAGTCCTGGTGTTATCCTAGCCACCCTTCCAACCTCCTCCTCTACGGGGCTCTTGAAGTTCGAATTCCGAGCTTGTCTCAAGTACCAGGGACACAGTGTGGACTCCTTTGAAGCCAGCGAGGAGTTCTTTGACGAGACTGTATCGTCAGCTGATGATGATAAGGATAACACAGCCTCGCTAAAGGTGGCCCTCTACTGCCTAGCACAGGATACTCGAACCCCGGGCCAACCCGTGAGTGATTGATGGTCAACAACGCCAACTGCTATACCAAGGAAACCTTCGTCTATCCTAGGAAGCCTTTGTCTATCTTCATCATTAAGTCGATATAATTATATACTCTTGCATCGTAGATCCGACCACTTTCCATCGGTTCGGGTATACTCCATTACGTTCCCTTTATATGTGTGGCGCAGCTGCATCCAAAATATCTGATATTTATTCGTATGACTTTTTTTAAATATGGGCGTAGCGTTGCTTCGCCTCATTGGGAATTCCATATATGCAAGGGGAGCTGTTAGTGGTTGATAACTGCTCACTCCAGCATTCTACCAAAAACATAAATGAAATGGAAATCATGAAATAGATACAGGAAAAATATATACGAACGTCTGAACGAGCCGTGAAGAAAGCTTCATTAACCGATGGAAGTACATCAACTTAACTCGCCTTCGACGAAAACATTCAGCAGCAGGCTGTACTGCGTCTCTAGTCATAGTAGCGTTCGGGAAACTGTAGAGTGAAGCCGTTCATCCCGGTTTACCGCAGCATGACCATTTTTATTCCTGACAACAAAACAGATCACATATAAATGTAGCTTTGTTGGCTTGGTATTGGTACTGGCTGATCGGCGGGGGGCGTGGGAGGCGAGGGATATGAGGGAGGGAGGGAGGGAGGGAGGGGAAGTGCCGCGTGGGAGGAGGAACATACATACACACGTACGTTTAGGGATGTGGTGATGTGTGGGAGGGGAGTGGTTAGTGGCGGGGAGGGATGGAGGGATTGATGAGAGTAGGGACAATCAACTAACATCACGCCCACCCGAGTTTTCGTATCCTGGTAATAGGAGAGATTAGTACGAAAATGCATTCTCTGATATATATATATATATATATATATATATATATATATATATATATATATGTAAATGGCGTTACGAGATTCCTGCTGTGTGAGATCACATTGCATTGGTTAGGATGTATCTTTGGGAGTTTCAAGTCCATCGTCGAAGAACGTCTAGCCCCCAAGAGTGTCCGTCACTTCCCTGCTACTGGAGGCAGCGCAGCCCTGGAGCTGCAGGACATCCCGAAAAAGGTGGGGTTCTGGACTAGCCCCAGGGCCGTTTCAAGAAAGTGGTCCTGGTGAAATTATAGATGTGTATAAACACCTTTTCCGCCGGGGGGTCTCTTCACAATATTTTTACCTCATGTAGGTACAATGCTTTCTTTGTTAGAACGTATCTGCAAATCGTTTATCGCACTGCGGACATTAACTTGACGTAATTCACCGTATTTTGGCAATCGCTGAAGTATTTTACGAGTATCATGCACCGAAACTTTTACCCTCTCACGCATACGGTTGGTTTAACTTGGATAATACAATCGGTAATCCTACGCATTGAAGTCTCTAACATCCTTCCCGAATGAAGTTATCTTATAACAGTTCCTCAACAACGAACATTTTGACGTGTCGGCAAGAGCGCTCAAAGCGACGATGACATAAAAAGGAAGATAGATTCATCGTCAAATCCCGCGCGTAAAAAAAAGGTAAGTCAAGAGGCATCGCGACGCTCGACTTAAAATTGCAACACAATGCATCAAACACGAAACGAGCTTTTGGACCAGAGTCGCATTTGCTAATGACAAAACATTTGATTCCATTTTCCGCGGTAAACAACATTACTGGCGACGGAACGAGAGAGAAAAAAAAAAAATAGGATCGGCACGGGAAAACATAACGTGATGGAGCCAGAGTTGGTCTTATGAAAAATATTTAGGGCTTGAATGATTCTGCATGGCACAGGAAACCTCACTCCTTTATATACATATTATTCATTGTACTTGATCGCTGTTTCCTGCGTCAGCGAGGTAGCGCCAGGAAACAGACGAAGAAAGACCCATCCCCCCACATACAC
>JAYMFT010058913.1:0-14978 GCA_038088735.1 Panulirus argus | reverse complement strand
CACTGGTTCCTATCACACTCCCATATTGTATTGAGGTTTATCCCCCACTGGTTCCTCACACACTCCCATATTGTATTGAAGTTTATACCCCACTAGTTCGTCAAACACTTACATATTGTATTTAGGTTTATTCCCCCACTGGTTCTTCACACACTCCCAATTTGTATTGAGGTTTATACACCACTGGTTCCTCACACACTCCCATACTGCACTGAGGTTTATCCCCCACTGGTTCCTCACACACTCCCATATTGTATTGAGGTTTATCTCCCACTGGTTCCTCACACACTCCGATATTGTATCGTGGTTTATCCCCCAATAGTTTCTCACACACTTTCATATTGTATTAAGGTTTATACCCCACTGTGTCCTCACACAATCCCATATTGTATTGACGTTCATCCCCCACTGGTTCCTCAACCACTCCCATATTGTATATACATTTATACCCCACTGGTTCCTCACACACTCCAATACTTTATTGAGGTTTATCCCCCACAGGTTCCTAAAACACTCCCATATTGTATTGAGGTTTATCCCCCACTGATTTCTCACGCGCTCCAAAATTGTATTGAGGTTTATACCCCACGGGTTCGTCAGAAACTCCCATATTGTATTGGGGTTTATCCCCCACTGATTCCTCACACACTAACATATATTATTGAGGATTATACCCGATTGGTTCCTCACACACTCCCATATTATATTGAGGTTTTTTCCCCCACTGGTTCCTCATACACTCCCATATTGTAGTAATGTTTATCCCCCACTGGTTCCTCACACACTCCCATATTATTGTGAGATTTATACCCCAGTGGTTCCTCAAACACTCCCTTATTGTATTGAAGTTTATCCTCCACTGGTTCCTCACACAATCCCATATTGTATATAGGTTTATACTCCAATTTTTTCTCACACACTCCCAAATTGTATTAAGGTTTATCCCCTACTGGTTCCTCAAACCCTCCCATATTGTATTGAGGTTTACACCCCACTGGTTCCTCGAAAACTCCCATACTGTATTGAGGTTTTTCCCCCACTCGTTCCTCACACACTCCCATATTGTATTGAGGTTTATACCCCACTGGTTTCTCATACACTCTCATACTGTATTGAGGTTTATACCCCACTGGTGCCTCACACAGTCCCATATTGTATTGAGGTTTATACCCCACTGGTTAATCGCACACTCCCATATTGTTTTGAGGTTTATCCCTCAATGGTTTCTCACACTCTCCCATACTGTATTGAGGTTTATCCCCCACTGGTTCCTCACACACTCCCATGTTGCATCGAGGTTTATACCCCACTGGTTCCTCATATCGTCACATATTGTATTGAAGATTATACCACAATGACCTCACGCATTCCCATATTGTATGGCGTTTTATCCGCCACTTGTTCCTCAAACACTCCCATATTGGATTGAGGTTTATACTCCAAAGGTTCCTCACACACTCCCATATTGTATTGAGGTTTATCCCCCAATGGCTCCTCACACACTCCCATATTTTATTTAGGTTTATACCCCACTCGCTCCTCACACACTCCCATTTTGTATTGAGGTTTATCCCCCACTGGTTCGTCAAACACTCCCATATTGTATTGAGGTTTATTCCCCACTGGTTCTTTACAAACTCCCATATTGTATTGAGGTTTATACCCAACTGGTTCCTCACACACTCCTATCTTGCACTGAGGTTTATCCTAAACTGGTTCCTCACACACTCCCATATTGTATATAGGTTTATACCCCACTTTTTTCACAAACTCCCATATTGTACTAAGATTTATCCCCCACTGGTTCCTCAAACACTCCCATATTGTATTGAGCTTTATGCCCCACTGTTTCCTCATATACTCCCATACTGTATTGAGGCTTATCCCCCAATGGTTCCTCACACACTTCCATATTGTACTGAGGTTTATACCCCACTGATTACTCACATACTCCCATATTGTATTAAGGATCCTCGCACATTCCCAAATTTTCTTGAGGTTTATACTTTTCTGGTTCCTCACACACTCCCATATTATATTGAGGTATATCCCCCACCGGATCCTCACACACTCCTATATTGTATTGAGGTTTATACCCCACTGGTTCCACAGACATTCCCATATTGTACTGAGGTTTATCCCCCACTGGTTTCCCACACACTCCCATATTGTATTGAGGTTTATCCCCCACTGGTTTCTCACACACTCCCATATTGTATTGAGGGTTATCCCCCACTGGATCCTCACACACTCCCATATTAGATTGAGGTTTATCCGCTACTGGTTCCTCATACACTCCCATATTGTATATAGGTTTATACCCCAGTTTTTCCTCACAAAATCCCATATTGTATTGTGGTTTATCCCCCACTGATTTCTCACACACTCCCATATAGTATTAAGGTTTATGCCCCACTGGTTCTTCACACAATCCCACATTGTATTGAGGTTTCTCACCCACTGGTTCCTCACACACTCCCATATTGTATATATGTTTATACCCCACTGGTCCCTCACACACTCCAATACTCTGTTGAGGTTTATCCCCCATAGGCTCCTCAAACACTCCCATACTGCATTGAGGTTTATCCCCCACTGGTTCCTCACGCACTCCCAAATTGTATTGAGGTTTATACCCCACGGGTTCGTCAAAAACTCCCATATTGTATTGAGGTTTATCCCCCACAGAATCCTCCACACTCCTATATATTATGGAGGATTATACCCAATTGTTTCCTCACACACTCCCATATTGTATTAAGGTTTATCCCCCACTGGTTCCTCATGCACTCCCATATTGTTGTAATGTTTATCCCCCATTGGTTCCTCACAAACTCCCATATTGTAGTGAGTTTTATCCCCCAGTGGTTCCTCACACACTCCCTTATTGTATTGAGGTTTATCCTCCACTGATTCCTCACACACTCCCATATTGGATTAAGGTTTTTTCCCCCCACTCGTTCCTCAAACGCTCCCATATTGAATTGAAGTTTATCCCCCAATTGTTCGTCAAACACTCCCATATTATATTGAGGTTTATTCCCCACTGGTTCCCCACACACTTCCATATTATATTGAGGTTTATACCCCACTGGTTCCTCACACACTCCCATATTGCATTGAGGTTTTTCCCAAACTGGTTCCTCACACACTCCCATATTGTATTGAGGTTTATATCCAACTGGTTCCTCACACACTCCCATACTGTTTTGAGGTTTATCCCCCACTGGTTCCTCACCCACTCCCACATTGTATTGAGGTTTATACCCCACTTGTTCCTCACACACTCCCATACTTATTGAGGTTTATCCCCCACTGGTTCCTCACACTCCCATATTGTATTGAGGTTTATACACCACTGGTTACTAACACACTACCATATTGTATTGAGATTTATCCCTCAACGGCTTTTCACACTCTCCCATACTGTATTGAGGTTTATCCCCCACTGGTTCCTCACACACTCCCATATTGTATTGAGGTTTATACCCCACTGGTTCCTCACACACTCATATTTTGTTTTGAAGTTTGTACCCCAATGACTCCTCACGCATTCCCATGTTGTATGGAGTTTTATCCTCCACTTGTTCCTCACACACTCCCAAATTGTATTGAGGTTTATACCCTACTGGTTCTTCACACACTCCCATATTGTATTGAGGATTATCCCCCAATGGATTACTTACACATTCCCATATTGTATTAAGGTTAATCCCCCATTAGTTCCTCATACACTCCCATATTGTTTTGAGGTTTATAACCCACTGTAACCCCGCACACTCCAATATGTCATTGATGTTTATACTCCTCTGGTTCCTCACATACTCCCATGTTGTACTGAGATTTATCAACAACTGGTTACTCACACACTCCTATATTGTACTGAGGTTTATACCACACTGGTTCCACACACACTCTCATATTATATTCAGGTGTATCCCAAGCTGGTTCATCATACACTCCCATATTGTAATGAAGTTTATCCACCACTCGTTCCTCACACACTCCCATATCATATTGAGGTTTATCCCCAACTGGTTCCTCAAACACACCCATATTGTATTGAGGTTTATACCCCAATGGCTCCTCATACACCCCAATACTGTATTGAGGTTTATCCCAGAAAAAAATTCTTACACTCTCCCATATTCTATTGAGGTTTTTTCCCCCAATGGGTACTCAAACACTCTCATATTGAATTGAGGTTTTTACCCCACTGGTTCATCACACACTACCATATTGTATTGAGGTATATTCCCCACTGGTTCTTCATACACTCTCAAACTGTATTGAGGTTTATACCCGACTGGTTCCTCACAATCTCCCATATTGTACTGAGGTTTATCCCCCATTGGTTCCTCACACACTCCCATATTATATTGAAGTTTATCCCCCAATTGTTCCTCACAAAATCCCATATTGTATCGAGATTTATACCCCTTTGGGTCCTCACACTCTCCCATATTATATTGAGGTTCATCCCCTAATAGTTTCTCACACGCTCCCATATTGTATTGAGGTTTATGATATACTGGTTCCTCACAGACTCCCATATTGTATTGAGCTTTATACCCCACTGATTCCTCACACACTTTCATAGTGTATTGAGGTTTATAACCAACTGGTTATTCACACACTCCCATATTGTATTGAGGTTTATCCCCCACTGGTTCCTCACATACTCCCATATTATATTGAGGTTCATACCACACTGGTTCCTCTCACACTCCCATATTGTATTGAGGTTTATCCCCCACTGTTTCCACACACACTGCCATATTAAATTTAGATTTATACCCCACTGCTTACTCACACACTCCAATGTTGTATTCAGATTTATTACACACTTGTTTCTCACGCGCTCCCATATTGTATTAAGTTTAATCCCCCAATGGTTCCTCACACACTCCCATATTATACTGAAGTTTATCGCCCACTGGTTCCCCACACACTCCCATATCATATTGAGGTTTATACCCCATGGCTCCTCAAAAATTCCCATATTGTATTGAGGTTTATCCAACACTGGTTTCTCGCACGCTCCCATACTGTATTGAGGTTTATACTCCACTGGTTCCTCACACACTCCCATACTGTATTGAGGTTTTTAACCCACTGGTTCCTCATATTATATTGCGATATATCCCCCACTGGTTTCTCACACGCTCCCATATTGTATTGAGGTTTATCCCCCAATGGTTCCTCACACACTCCGATATTGTATTGAGGTTTATCCCCACTGGCTCCTCACCCACTTCCATATTGTATTGAGGTTTATCCCCCAATGGTTCCTCATAGACTCCCATATTGTATTGTGGTTTATCCCCCAGTGGTTCCTCACACATCCCCATATTGTATTAAGGTTTATACCCCACTGGTTCCTCACACACTCCCATATTGTACTGAGGTTTATACCCAACTGGTTCCTCATATACTCCCATATTGTATTGAGGTTTATCCCTCACTGGTTCCTCACACACTCCCATATTGTACTGAGGTTTATACCCAAGTGGATCCTCCCACAATCCAATACTGTATTAAGGTTTATCCCCCACTGGTTCCTCACACACTCCATATTGTATTGAAGTTTATCCCCCACTGGTTAATCACACACTCCCATATTCTATTAAGGATTAAACACCCATTGGTTCCTTACACACTCCCATATTGTATTGAACTTTATCCCCCACTGGTTCCATACGCACTCCCATATTGTATTGAGGTTTATACCCCAAGGGCTCGTCACACTCACCCACTGATTCCTCACTCCTATATATTATTGATGATTATATCCAATTGGTTCCTCACACACTCCCATTTTGTATTGAGGGTTATCCCCCATTTATTCCTCAAACACTCCCATATTGTAGTAATGTTTATACCCCACTGGTTCCTCACACACTCCCATATTGTATTAAGGTTTATCCTCCACTGGTTCACAAACTCCCATATTGTATTGAGGTTTATCCTCCACTGGTTCCTCACACACTCCCATATTGTATTGAGGTATATTCCCCACAGGTTCTTCACACACTCTCATATTGTATTGAGGTTTATCCCCCCTGGTTCCTCACAATCTCCCATACTGTATTGAGGTTTATCCCCATTGGATCCTCACATACTCCCATATTGTATTGAAGTTTGTCCCCCAAATGTTCCTCACACAATCCCATATTGTATCGACGTTTATACCCCATTTGTTCCTCACACTCTCCCATATTGCATTGAGGTTTATCTACCATTGGTTTCTCACACGCTCCCATATTGTATTAAGGTTTATGCCATACTAGTTCCTCACACACTCCCATATTGTATTGATCTTTATACCCCACTGATTCCTCACATACTCCCATAGTGTAGTGAGATTTATACCCAACTGGTTCCTCACTCACTCCCATATTGTATTGAGGTTTATCCCCCACTGGTTCCTCACACACTCCCATGTTAAATTGAGGTTCTTACCACACTGGTTCCTCAGACACTCCCTTATTGTACTGGGGTTTATCCCCCACTGTTTCCTCACACACTGCCATATTAAATTGAGGGTTATACCCCACCGCTTACTCACACATTCCCATGTTGTATTCAGATTTATTACCCACTTGTATCCCACACGCTCCCATATTATATTAAGGTTAATCCTCCAATGGTTCCTCACAAACTCCCATATTGTATTGATGTTTATATCCCACTGGTTCCTCACACTCCCATATTGTATTGAGGTTTATCCCCCACTGGTTCCTCACACACCCCCATATTATATTGAGGTTTATACCCCATGGCTCCTCACAAACTCCCATATTGTATTGAGGTTCATCCAACAATGGTTCCTCGCAGGCTCCCATATTGTATTGAGGTTTATACCCCACTGGTTCCTCACACACTCCCATATTATATTGCGATATATCCCCAATAGCTTCTCACACGCTCCCATATTGTATTGAGGTTTATCCCCCAGTGGTTCCTCACACACTCCGATATTGTATTGAGGTTTATCCCCCATTGGTTCCTCACACACTTCCATATTGTATTGAGGTTTATCCCCCACTGGTTCCTCACAGACTCCCATATTTTATTGTGGTTTATCCCCCAGTGGTTCCTCACTTATCCCCATATTGTATTAAGGTTTATACCCCACTGGTTCCTCACACACTCCCATATTGTATTAAGGTTTATACCCAACTGGTTCCTCACACACTCCCATATTGTATTGAGGTTTATCCCCCACAAGTTCCTCACACACTCCCATATTGTACTGAGGTTTATCCCCCAGTGGCTCCTCACACACTCCCATATTGTACTAAGGTTTATACCCCATTGGATCCTCAGACAATCCAATACTGTACTGAGGTTTATCCCCCACTGGTTCCTCATACACTCCCATATTGTATTGAAGTTTATCCCCCACTAGTTAATCACAGACTCCCATATTTTATTGGTGTATATCCCCCATTGGTTCCTTACACACTCCCATATTATATTGAGGATTATCCCCCACATGTTCCTCACGTACTCCCATATTGTTTTGGGGATTATACCCCACTGGTTTCTCACACACTCCCATATTTTATTGAGGTTTTTACTCCTCTGGTTCCTCAAACACTCCCATATTGTACTGAGGTTCATCCCCCAATGCTTCCTCACACATTCCCATATTGTATTGAGGTTAATCCCCCACTGGTTCTTCACACACTCCCATATTGTTTTGAGGTTTATATCCCACTGGTTTCTCACACACTCCCACATTTTATTGAGGTTTTAACTCCTCTGGTTCCTCACACACGTCCATATTTTACTGAGGTTTAACCCCCACTTGTTTCTCACACACTCCTTTATTGTATTGAGGTTTATACCCACTGGTTGCTCACACACTCCCATATTGTACTGAGGTTTATCCCCTACTGGTTACTCACAAACTCCCATATTATATTGAGGCTTATCCCCCACTGGTTCCTCACACACTCCCATATTGTATTGAGGTTTATCCCCCACTGCTTCCTCACACACTCCCATATTGTATTGACGTTTATCCCCCACTAGTTCCTCACACACTCCCATATTTTATTGAGTTTTTTCCCCCACTGGTTCGTCACACACTCACATATTGTATTCAGGCTAATCCCCCAATGGTTCCCCACACACTCCTATATTGTATTTAGGTTTATCTCCCATTGTATTGAAGTTTATACCCCACTTGTTCCTCAAACACACCCATATTGTATTGAGGTTTATCCCCCACTGGTTCCTCACACACTCCATATTGTATTGAGGTTTATACCCCACTGGTTCCTCACACACTCCCACATATTATTGAGGTTTGTACCCCACTGGTTCTTCACACACTCTCATATTGTATTGAGGTTTATCTCCCACTGGTTCCTCACACACTCCCATATTGTATTGAGGTTTATCCCCCATTAGTTCCTCACACACTCCCATATTGTATTGAGGTTTATCCCCCAATTGTTCCTCACAAAATCCCATATAGTATTGAGGTTTATACCCCACTGGTTCCTCACACACTCCCACATTGTATTGAGGTTTATCCCCTACTGGTTTCTCACACGCTCCGATATTGTATTGAGGTTTATCCCCCACTGGTTCCTCACAGACTCCCATATTGTATCGAGTTTTATACCCCAAGATTTCTTTCAAACACTCCCATAGTGTATTGAGGCTTATACCCAACTGGTTTTTTCACACACTCCCATATTGCATTGAGGTTTATCCTCCACTGGTTCCTCACACACTCCCATATTGTATTGAGGTATATCCCCCACTCGTTCCTCACACACTCCCATATTGTATTGAGGTTTATCCCCCACTGGTTCGTCAAACACTCCCATATTGTATCGAGGTGTATTCCCCTCTGATTCCTCACACAGTCTCATATTGTATTGAGGTTTATACCCGACTGGTTCCTCACACACTCCATTTATTGCATTGAGGCTTATCCTAAACTGGTTCCTCACACACTCCCATATTGTATATAGGTTTATACCCCACTTTTTTCCACACACTCCCATATTGTACTGAGGTTTATCCCTAACTGATTCCTCACACACTCCCATATTGTATTAAGGTTTATACCCCACTGGTTCCTCATAAACTCCCATACTGTATTGAGGTTTATCCCCCACTGGTTCCTCACACTCTCCCATATTGTTTTGATGTTTATACCCCACTGGTTACTCACGCACTCCCGTATTGTATTGAGGTTTATTCCCCAATGGTTTCTCAAACGCTCCCATATTGTATTGAAGTTTATCCTTCTCTGGTTCCTCACACACTCCCATATTGTATTGAGTTTTATACCCCAATGTTTCCTCACAAACACCTATATTGTATTGAGGTTTATACCCTAATGGCTCCTCACCCACGCCGATATTATATGGAGGTTTATCCTCCACTGGTTCCTCACACACTCCCGTATTATATTGATGTTTATACCCAACTGGTTCCTCACACACTCCCATATTGTACTGAGGTTTATCCCCCAATGGCTCCTCACACATTCCCATATTGTATTGAGGTTTATCCCCCACTGGTTACTCATACACTCCCATATTGTTTTGAGGTTAATACCCCACAGGTTCCTCGCACACTCTCATATTCTATTGACGTTTATACTCCACTGGTTACTCACACACTCCCATAATGCAATGAGGTTTATCCCCCTCTGTGTCCTCACACACTCCCATATTGTATTGAGGTTTATACCCCACTTGTTCCTATCAGACTTCCATATTCTATTCAGGTTTATCCCCCACTGGTTCCTCACACCAATATTGTATAGAGGTTTATCCCCCACTGCTTCCTCAGACTCTCATATATTGTATTGAGGTTTATACCCCACTGGTTCTCACACACTCCCCTATTGTATTGAGGCTTATACCCCACTGGTTTCTCACACTCTCCCATAATATATTGAGATTTATCCCCCACTGGATCCTCACAAACTCCCATATTGTATTGAGGGTTATCCCCCACAGGTTCCTCACACACTCCCCTATTGAATTGACGTTTATTCCCCACTGGTTCCTCACCCACTCCCATATTGTATATAGGTTTATACCGCACTTCTCCTCACACACTCCCATACTGTATTCAGTTTTATCCAGCACTGGTTCCTCACACAATCCCATACTGTATTGAGGTTTATACCCCACTGGTTCCTCACACACTCCCATCCTGTATTAAGGTTTATCCCCCATTGGCTCCTCTCACACTCCCATATTGTATTGACGTTTATACCCTACTGGTTACTCACACACTCCCATAGAGCAATGAGGTTTAGCCCCCACTGTGTCCTCACACACTCCCTTATTGTATTGTAGTTTATACCCCACTGGTTCCTATCAGACTCCCATATTCTATTGAGGTTTATTCCCCACTGGTTCCTCAAACACTCCCATATTGTACTGAAGTTTATACCCTACTGGTTCGTCAAGCACTCCCATATTGTATTTAGGTTTATCCCCCACTGGTTCTTCACACACTCCCATAATGTATTGAGGTTTATACCTCACTGGTTCCTCACACACTCAAATAGTGCATTGAGGTTTATCCCCCACTTGTTTCTGACACACTCCCATATTGTATTGAGGTTTATCCCCCACTGGTTCCTCACAAAATCCCATATTGTATTGTGCTTTATCTCCCACTGGTTTCTCACACACTCCCATATTGTATTAAGGTTTATACCCCACTGGTTCCTCATAAACTCACATATTCTATTGAGATTTATACCCTAATGGTTACTCACACACTCCCATATTGTGTTGAGGTTTATCCCCCAACAGTTTCTCACTCTCCCATATTGTATTGAGGTTTATCCCCCACTGGCTCCTCACAAACTCCTATATTGTATTGAGGTTTATACCCCACTGTTTCTTCACACACTCACATATTGTATTGAGGTTTATACCCCAATGACCCCTCACGCACTCCCATATTGTGTGGAGGTTTATCCTCCACTTGTTCTTCTAACACTCCCATATTGTATTAAGGTTTATACCCCACTGGTTCCTCACACACTTCCATATTGCATTGGGGTTTATCCCCCAATGGTTACTCACACATTCCCATATGGTATTGACGTTAATCCCCCACTAGTTCCTCACACACTTCCATATTGTTTTGAGGTATATACCTCATAGGTTCCCCGCACACTCCCATATTTTATTGAGGTTTATGCTCCTCTGGTTCCTTGCACACTCCCATATTGTATTGAGAGTTATCCCCCCTGGTAACTCAGACATTCCTATATTGTATTGAGGTTTATTCCCCACTGGTTTCCCACACACTCCCATATTGTATTGAGGTTTATCCCCAACTGGTACCTCAAACATTCCCATATTGTATTGAGGTTTATCCCCAACTGGTACCTCAAACACTCCCATATTGTATTGAGGTTTCTCCCACACTGGTTCCTCGAACATACACATATTGTATTAAGGTTTATACCCCAATGTCTCCTTGGAAACCACAATTTTGTATTGAGGTTTATCCCCCAATAATTTCTAACACTCTCCCATATTGTATTTAGGTTTTTCTTCCATTGGTTCCTCAAACGCTCCCATCTTGTATTGAGGTGTATACCTCACTGTTTCATCACACACTACCATATTGTATTGAGGTTTTTCCCCCACTGGTTCCTCACACACTCCCATATTATATTGAGGTCTATCTCCCATTGGTTCCTCACACACTCCCATATTGTATTAAGGTTTATCCCCCATTTGTTCCTTACACAATCCCATATTGTATCGAGGTTTATACCCCACTGGTTCCTCACACACTCCCATATTGTATTGAGGTTTATCCCCCGCTGGTTTCTCACACGCGTCCATATTGCATTCAGCTTTATACTCCACTGATTCCTCAAACACTCCCATAGTGTATTGAGGTTTACACCCAACTGGTTCCTCACACACTCCCATAGTGTATTGAGGTTTATCCTCCACTGGTGCCTCACACACTCCCATATTGTATTGAGGTTTATCCCCACTCGTTCCTCACACACTCCCATATTATACTGAGGTCTATCCCCCATTGGTTCGTGAAACACTCCCATATTGTATTGAGGTTTATTCCAAACTGGTTCCTCACACATTACCATATTGTATTCAGGTTAATACCCCAGTGGTTCCTCATACACTCCTATATTGCATTGAGGTTTATCCTAAATGGGTTCCTCACACACTCCCATATTGTATTGAGGTTTATCCCCCACTGGTTCCTCACACACTCCCATATTGTATTAAGGATTATACCCCACTGGTTCCCCATGCACTCCCATACTGTATTGAGGTTTATACTCCACTGGTTCCTTACACACTTCCATATTGTATTGAGGTTTGTACCCCACTGGTCACTCACACACTCCCATATTATATTGAGTTTTATCCCCCACTGGTTCCTCACACACTCTCATATTGTATTGAGGTTTATACCCCACTGGTTCCTCACACACTCCCATATTGTATTGAGGTTTATACCCCAATGGCTCCTCTTACACTCCGATATTGTATGGAGGTTTATACTCCAATGGTTCTTCACACACTCCCATATTGTATTGAGGTTTATACATATTGTATTGAGGTTTATACCCCACTGATTCCTAAAACAATCCCATATTGTACTGATGTTTATCCCTCAATGGTTCGTCACACATTCCCATATTGTATTGAAGTTAATCTCGCACTGGTTCCTCACACACTCCCATATAATTTTGAGGTTTATACCCCACTGGTTCCTCGCACATTCCCATATTCTATTCAGGTTTATACTCCTCTGGTTCCTCACACGCTCCCATATTGTAGTGAGGTTTCTCCCCCACTGGTTCCTCACACACTCCTATATTGTGTTGAGGTTTATACCCCAGTGGCTCCTCACACACCCCCATATTGTACTGAGGTTTATCCCCCACTGGTATATCATACACTACCATATCTTATTGAGGTTCATCTCCCACTGGTTCCTCACAAACTCCCATATTGTATTGAGGGTTATCCCCCACTAGTTCCTCAAACACTCCCATATTGTATTGAAGTTTATCCCCCACTGGTTCCTCACACACTCCCATATTGTATATAGGTTTATACCCCACTTTTTCCTCACACACGTCCATATTTTATTGTGTTGAGGTTTATACCCCAGTGGCTCCTCACACACTCCCATATTGTACTGAGGTTTATCCCCCACTGGTATATCATACACTACCATATTTTATTGAGGTTTATCCCCCACTGGTTCCTCACAAACTCCCATATTGCAATGAGATTTATCCCCCACTGTGTCCTCACACACTCCCATATTGTATTGAGGTTTATACCCCACTAGTTCCCATCAGACTCCCATATTGTATTGAGGTTTATTACCCATTGGTTCCTCACACACTCCCATATTGCATTGAGGTTTATACCCCACTGGTTCGTCAAACACTCCCATATTATATTTAGGTTTATCCCCCACTGCTTCTTCACACACTCCCATATTGTATTGAGGTTTATACCTCACTGGTTCCTCACACACTCCCAAACTGCATTTAGGTTTTTCCCCCACTGGTTCCTCACACACTCCCATATTGTATTGAGGTCTATCCCCCACTGGTGCCTCACACCCTCCCATATTGTATTGTGGTTTATCCCCCAGTAGTTTCTCACACTCTCTCATATTGTATTAAGGTTTATACCCCACTGGCTCCTCACACAATCCCATATTGTATTGAGGTTTATCCCCCGCTGGTTCCACACACACTCCCATATTGTATATAGGTTTATACCCCACTGGTTCCTCACACACTCCCATATTGCATTGAGGTTTATCCCAAACTGGTTCCTGACACACACCGATATTGTACATAGGTTTACACTCCCATATTGCATTGAGGTTCATCCTCTACTGGTTCCTCACACACTCCCATATTGTATTGAGGTTTATACCCCACTGGTTCATCACGCACTCCCATACTGTATTGAGGTTTATCCCCCACTGTTTCCTCACACGCTCCCATATTGTTTTAAGGTTTATGCCCCACTGGTTCCTCGGACTCTACCAAACTGCATTTAGGTTTATCCCCCACTGGTTCCTCACACACTATCATATTGTATTGAGGTCTATCCCCCACTGGTGCCTCACACACTCCCATATTGTATTGTGGTTTATCCCCCAATAGTTTCTCACATTCTCTCATATTGTATTAAGGTTTATACCCCACTGGCTTCTCACACAATCCCATATTGTATTGAAGTTTATCCCCCACTGGTTCCACACACACTCCCATATTGTATATAGGTTTATACCCCACTGGGTCCTCACACACTCCACTACTCTATTGAGGTTTATCCCCCATACGTTCCTCACACACTCCCATATTGTATTGAGGTTTATCTCCCACTGGTTCCTCACGCACTCCCATATTATATTGAGGTTTATACCATACGGGTTAGTCAGAAACTCCCATATTGCATTGAGGTTTATCCCCCACTGATTCCTCACACACTCTTATATATTATTGAGGATTATACCCAATTGGTTCTTCACACACTCCCATATTGTATTGAGGTTTATCCCCCAATGGTTCCTCACACACTCCCATATTGTAGTAATGTTTATCCCCCACTGGCTCCTCACACACTCCCATATTTTAGTGAGGTATATCCCACAGTGGTTCCTCACACTCCCATATTGTATTAAGGTTTATCCTCTATTGGTTCCTCACACACTCCCATATTGTATTGATGTTTTTCTCCCACTAGTTCCTCAAACACTCCCACATTGTATTGAGGTTTATCCCCCAATAGTTCGTGAAACACTCCCATATTGTATTGAGTTTTATTCCCCACTGGTTCCCCACAAACTCCCATATTGTACTGAGGTTTATACAACACTGGTTCTTCACACACTCCCATATTGCATTGAGGTTTATCCCAAACTGGTTCCTGACACACACCGATATTGTACATAGGTTTACA
>JAYMFT010058902.1:0-14979 GCA_038088735.1 Panulirus argus | reverse complement strand
GGGAGAGAGAGAGAGAGAGAGAGAGAGAGAGAGAGAGAGAGAGAGAGAGAGAGAGAGAGAGAGAGAGAAAATGCTCCAGAATCGACATTTTCAGCCCATGACCAATTTGTGGCAATCTCCGGACAAGGGATAATCCTCAGCCCGCTACGTCCACGCTACCTACACCCGGCTTCATCCACGCTACCTAGCCTACACACACACACACACCCCGCTACATAAACCCACTCTTGCCTAGAGCCATACTACCTACACCCATCTCGAACCCATGCTAAAACAGGTTACACCCACGCTACCTACACTCGGCTACACCCACGCAGCCTATACCCCACGTACACCCACGCTACCTACGCTCCGCTACACACAAAGCTACGTACACCCCGCTACACCCACGCTACCTACACTCCGCTACATCCACGCTACCTACACCTCGATACACTCACGTTACCTACACTCCGTTACACACCAAGCTACCTAAACCCCACGTACACCCACGCTAACTAGGCTCCGCTACACACAAAGCTACATACACCCCGCTACACCCAAGCTACCTACGTACATCCCGATATGTCTCCGCTGCCTACACCCCGCTACACTTATACTACACCCCGCTGAGGCGCAATTCGCTGACAGGAGAAAGGCTACACCCCCCGCTATGCATCCAAGACCGACGCTACCTACACCCCACCACTCTCTCTCTCTCTCTCTCTCTCTCTCGATACACACAGACAGACACCACACCTTTCTGCGCCGGTGCCAATATGGCAAAGACAGTCCCTTACACAGAGGCTGCATCCTGTTACACAGACGATGCACCCCAATACACACACACACACACACATCCGTTACACCTCAGGACACAGTGGCCATACCTCGTTACACAGACGTATCAAGTCTTTGCTACAAGGCCATAGAGAGATGGGGAGGTAGTAGGGTCAACTTTTGTACACAACACAAGTTGTGGACAAAGAAAATAAGAGGCACTCTACACCCTATTTTCCCGCTGGGTGTATTTACACCCAACAGCGACACTCCCAAGCTCAAGCCCAGCCTGTCACTCAAGAGACAACATATTTATTCGTAAACACGGCGGGGCCTGCTCTCCGAGTCTGTCGGGAGGAGGTGGAGGGCTGGGGAGGGAGGGAGTGGGGAGAGAGGATCAACTGGGGGGGGCCGAAAGAGTCACAAGGATGGGGAGAAGGAGGGATGAGATGGAGAAAGAGGATGGGAATAAAGTCTGACGGGGGGAAAGACTGTTAGAAAGGGAGGTAGGCGAGGAGGGGAGAGGGGAGAGGGAAAAGATGGGGAGGTGGGGCTGGGGGAATCAGAGGAAGGAGGGAGGGGGTGTCAGTTGGGGAAGAGCTCCGGAGCCTCCCCAGGTTACACTACCTGGCTGGCCCTCCTCTCATCCTCCCTGCACCAGAAGGTTAAGTACTAACTCTCAAGTACCTCTAGTGACTATATTATCTATAAGTACAGCACTCCTTACTTTAATGCGCTACTTCAGTAAATTTTACAACCTTTCCCTTTTATCAAGCCATTTTACTAAACAGATTTGCTTAAAATTTTACCACTCGTAAGTTAAGACACTTTTACATTCTTCCTTTGAATAAAAAACTACCTCACCTCACGTGGATACCTCCCATGCCTTTATGATGTCTAAATACATTTCTTACGTAATCTACAGGTCTCCGTTACGTCAGCACATACACCTACACACAATCCCAAGGCGCTTTCCACCAATTGTGTATAAAACTCTGATTCCTCACTTATGGATGAAGACTTGTTGTTTCTCCCAATTTCATATTCCTGAGGGTTGATGAGAACTAGGCCAACATATCAAGTCTCGGTTACAATGAATGAACACTTGCAATTCGTTGAGTACGAAGACTCAACCTTCATATAACGATGACCGTCTGTACACATTCATCGCGCTATACCAAAGATCTTCCTGTCAATAAGTTGTGGAAAAATAACATCCTTTCCAATTTCCCTAAAACGTTAAAAAAAAAAATAATCTGTAATAACTTCATCATTTTGCAACTAGTAATATTCTGATGCAGGCATCTCACCGTACTGTGGATGATGAGTTCCCTTCTCTACTGAGCAGAAACCTTCTTCAAATTCAAATATTTTCGGTCATAAATACCGGAGCATGACATTCCCCTAGGCAATACGGTGATAAAGTCCGTTACGCTGATGCCTTCAAACATCGAGTACATCACAAACACTCGTTTTGGGTCACATCTGGTAACGATCACCGACGGGGAACCTGATGATGACGTTAATACTGTCACCATTCACTCAACCTTCACATAAATAAGGGTGAAAAAATAAAATCCTGAGTAGACCCTCCACCGAGACCACCTGACCAGTCATACAAAAACATTAATCGGCATCTGATGTCACACTGTGTAGCGCCAACATTCGTTTCTTTATTAATTTATTCTTTTTCTCGTTCTGAAAAAATGAAAAAATATGTAGAGCAGGTAATAGGAATATCCCAGTCTGTCGGCCAGTGCAAACCTTAAATAAAACTTAATTCCTTACATAAATTAGTAAAATATCCGTAATATATGTTTATTCATAATAGGCATTTGAAGGAAATACGTCAGTTTTCAACGGAGCTTTAAGTCATCTTAAGCACCTTTTACATATCACAAACGTTTCGGTAACAGGAAATGAGCTCACTACTGGCACCATTTCTACGAAAGATAACACTCTAACATTATATAACTTAAACAAACAAGTACATATCTTTTTCTCCTTTTTTTATTGCTATTTCGTCAGATTTTTTTTTTTTTTGACCAGCACCAAATCGTTGGGGGCAAGTTTTTTTTTTCTGCTGTTGTCTGGTAACTTTAATTTAAGCGATCATACACATGTTCTCCCATGTGATACACTGACAAGAGTTATGTATACTGTTCTGTATTCAGTTTACATACAGTATACATACATATTTGAAATACAATTACTATAATAAAGAAATCAGAGCACAGACCTTCCTGCATTCTTTATTATGAATCTTTTGGGACACAGAAGACCCGAGGGAGCTGTGCTGTCGGGTTAGAAAGACGTCCTTGCATCACCCTCGGGTTCGAATGGATCGTCGTACCCGAGGGTCGTACCATCGTTGAGGGGTCGTACCGTCGAGGAGGGTCGTACCGTCGAGGAGGGTCGTAGCGTCGAGGAGGGTCGTACCGTCGAGGATGGGTCGTATCGCCGAGGAGGGTCGTACCATCGATGAGGGGTCGTACCGTCGAGGAAGGTCGTATCGTAGAGGAGGGTCGTAGCGTCAAGGAGGGTCGTACCGTCGAGGATGGGTCGTATCGCCGAGGAGGGTCGTACCGTCGAGGAGGAGTCGTACCGCCGTGCTCAAATAGTTAAGGTTGGTATAATTCTTTTCCCACTTGATGGTGATTCTGTCTTGCTCGGTCTTCCTCCGCTTTCATAACATTACCTACTGCTGATACAGCCGCTACCCCCAGCCTTCGCGTCACCCCCAGGTGATGCTGGCGCTACCCCCAGCCTTCGCGTCACCCCCAGGTGATGCTGCCGCTACCCCCAAGCCTGTGCGTTCCCCCAGGTGAAGCCGATTTCCCTCCCTGAGCGTGGGGGAACGTATCGCGTCGCCCGTCGTCTGTCGCCACTCATCCATAACCAGACATTTTACGCTCAGTAAATGATTTAATTTGTGCCTCTGAAAGAAATTGGCGGAGTGAGTAATTGGTGAGAGAATAGCGACTTGTTCGGCCGTCTGCGCAGATGCTTCCATCCTCTTCCCTGTCTGCGCACTTGATCGTTTTCTTTACTTTTTGTAACACTGACACACATACACACATACGCTGCCTGAGTAGAGGCTTTTCCCGGGAAACGGTGCAAACCCCAATGACTCACTATAACTCAGCTGATGTCTCGCACGATAAAATTCATGAATATTATATATTGTGAGCATATATTAATCCCGGTTGTAGTAAACCCATCTCGATGGATGTGTCTCACTTGAGAAGGAGGTCCGGGAGGCTCCTCCCGAAAAGATAACTCAATTCAATCATCCTGTCTTTTGATACCAGGAACACTTGAGTTCCTCCCTTACGGTTACCATGTTTGTTCTGGGCTCACGTAGTTAAGCCAGATGTTAACTTAACCAGTTCGTTAGTTCTGTGAGATAGGTTTGGATGGCAGAACTGACTAAGTTTTCTTACCCCTCAAGTTTGCGTTAAAGTCCTTCCACACTCCGCCGAAAAGAGTTGTTGTTGTTAGGGGTATTCAGTCCATCAACAAATGTTTCCTTCCCTCCGTCAGATTGTCTAAGGTCGGTCATGCACTACCGAGCACCCGCTGGGGCGGACTGGAACAATTCCAACGTTTCCCACGTGCGTGATTGTCTATAAGCTAATCCAATTTCCCTAGCGAGGGACTCGCGGGCATACGTAGGCCAGGGTTGGGGGCCGAAGTGGCGATGGCTTCGGCCAGCTCCTCGAGGAACACCTTGACCAAGGAGGACCCCCCTGACGGAACCCCAGTCTTTAACAAGTCTTCACTTTGATAGACTCCGGAGCATGAAACGAACAGGTTCCCCGTGGACGCTGACAGTGAAGACTTCGCCAGAGCCTGACAGTGGATGAACGGGGTCCCTGACAACGAATGAAGCAGCGATGGGTGAAGCGGGGGGGGGGGGAGATAAGATTCTTACGGGTAACCTGTCGTAGGCTAACGAGTTCGTTACTCCTGAAGGGGGAGATGGGAAGGGAGAAGGTTAGGGGCGTGATTAGGGTGACTTTGCGTTGGCATGTGGAGGTTTATAGTAGAGGGGAGAGGAGGCTGAGGCAGGGGAGGCAATTTAGGGGACGGGGGAGTCTAGCTAGAGTCGGGTGTGGTTCACGGGCCAAGGAGCTGTGGAGAGAGGAGGAGGAGGAGGAGGCGGAGGAGGCGGAGGCCGGGGTGTGGTGGGGAGAGGCAAAGAGGCCTGGGTGTGGTGGGGAGGAGCAACTGGCTGGGCGCGAGGAATCAAAAGGCCGAAAGAGGAGGGCGATAACAAGTGGAGGACAACAATTAGCGTCGGGCAGGGTGTGTCCCAGAATATTCATGACGACGGCGAGTGTCTTCAGCAGCGGCGCCGGAGGGGGTCACCCTCCACCACGGGTGGGGAGACCACCACCTCTTGGCCATCCTAGATGCGGACTCCACCAGTTGGCCCACCCACACCTAAGCTCCCCCCCAGTAGGCCACCCTCACCTGTATCTTCCAACCAACAAAATGAACTCGAATTCCTGCCCCTGCCCCTCCTCCTCCTCCTACTGCCTCCTCCCAGCATGTGGTCAACCCACCCAATCCCACCGTATCCCCAGTGGGTGGGTCACTTCCACCTTGGACCCCCCCATCATATATACCTGTTAACCACACCCTAGACCTCCTCCCTCCTGGGGTCCCCCTCCACCTCTGTCCCTTCCCTCGCTAAACGTTCCAGCCTGTGTACAACAGCGACTGAGCCGATGGCGGGCGGTCAGGGCCGCCCAGTACACAAGTAAAAGGGTGGGCGGCAGTACGTGAATACAAGCATGCGTCACCAAGTGATCTGGACATGCTGCACCCCACGGCCATCTGAAGCCCTGGAAACGGCTGGCTATAGTATACCCCGACCACCACAACTATCCCACGCCCAAGGCCACGGACAATATCATCTACTCCACGCCCGCGGTCGACAATGCATCTATCTACCTACCCCCACGCCCGTGGCTACAGGCAAGGTCGTCACGTCCAGAATCAAAACAAAGCCATCCCGTGTGTGAGACTGCAGGAGGAAACCGCACTCCCATCAATCCTCATCAACGCGCGTGAAATTCCTTGACTGTGGTCTGGGGACGGGGACATCCTCCTCACCATCTGGCAAGATAGATGGGACTCGTTGCCTACACAGTCGGGGCAGTTGAGGATGATCTTGTTATTACCACCACGACGGAGGCAGCAAACTCACCCCTACGCCATGCTATCCAGATGGGTTTACGGTCTTGTCTACATCACCTGCGCGCCAGAGGGGCGTGGTGGGGGAACGTGGTAGCTACCCCTGTCGCAAGAGTTACGTCCGTCCCAACCTCGGTGGTGGGGTTCCTGAGACGGGGGTGGTCGAGGAGGTGAACTGGGACTGTATCGAGCACTGGACACTCACACCTCCTCCTCCAAATCCTTAGTCAACACTAAAAATTCTACGTGCTTTTCTCCTTGAAACATTCATACGCGTTACCACTCCCACCACGCTGATCCGTGAGTTTCTGGCCTCTTGTCAGTCACAAACAGCCTCGTTAGGTCCCGGTGGTCTACTGCTGTTTGGATTTCTCTGTATCACTTATCCTGCGTGGGCTCCATCATCCGCGCCAACCCCCGTGCAGAGATACGCTCACGAACCATCTCGCTAAAAGCGCCAGATTACCTTGCTGTGATTCTCATGTGCCACGTTAGTGCCGTGTGAGGGGAAGACCCTGGTCTCCAACGGACCAGCAGGAACAAACGGGCACCACGGGCCTGCCGCTGCACCTGCATTTATCACTGGTCGAAGACACTCGACACACACAAGTTCAGAAGACTCCTCTTTATTCTAACAGCACCTACCGCAACCCTAGGTGGAGACGGGAGAGTGAGGGATACAGGCGTGTCGAGAAGGGGAAAGGTGGATGTAAAGAAGGAAGGGAGAGGGGAAGGGGGAGCGGGAGGGGGAAGCAGGGCTGTGAGGGAAGGGGAGGAGGAGGAGGAGGAGGAAGAGAGGGATGCAGGGAGGTACGTGAGTGGCTTAAAAATTCTTCCACCTGTCGTCTCTATAATTCTTTTCTCCCATTTCTAAACTTTATCATCTAATGCTCATCCACTTTCTCCACCCTCCCTTATCACACCACCACCCAATCAAATAAATAAATGAATAAATGAATAAAATCTAAATAGGGAGGAGGGAAGGTGAAGCAGGAGGAGGCAACGTCGAGGACCATGAGTCTAACATTGTGTTCGTCAGCCTGGAGCCTGGCTGACTCTCCCAACCGATGACGCTGATACCACACACTGCTCTGGGGGCCTCCCGTCTCCTACCCCCTGCTGGCCCGGGATTCTCTTCCCCTACCCTTGGCTACCTGGGGAACACCTTCCCACTCCCCACACAAACCCCACCCTGCTCTCCTAGAACCCACAGTCCCGTCCCCTTGTCGCCCCAGAACACCACCCCGTCCTCTTCCCGACACTCCGCTGCCCTCAGACCCTCTTGTCCACTTCTTGATGCTGTCCTAGGACCCTCTTCCACACATCCTGTTGTCCTTAGGACCCTCCTGTTCCCCCCCCCCACATGCCCCCTGCTGCCCTAAGACTCTCCTGTCCCGCCCCTCCCTGCCAGAGGACCTCCCACTCTTCCAAACAACCAGTACCCTAGAACCCTCCCGGCTGCTCCCACCCACCTCCCCCTTACACACTCCACTATCCAGTGACCCTCTTCCTACTCATCTGTAACGACCCATTTCCCCAAACCACCTCTGTCCTGTCCTGTACCATCACTCAAGACCATCACATAAATAAGTACCCACACAGACAGAAAAAGAGAGACAGACAGACAGACGCCTAAACGTTCTCTGTCCACACTACGAGCACACAAGATCTTAAAATAGAGCTCAGGTAAAATTGCCTGAAAAAAAAAAAAGAAAACAAAGTAGGTGACATTCTCCGAGTGCATCTCGAGTCCCTGACAGCTCGATCATTCACATGTATGACTCCGAGGAGCAAAATCCGGGAATACATTCCCCCTCGCGTTTCTCTAAATACGCGAAGCCCGACTTGGAAAAGAGAGAGAGAGAGAGAGAGAGAGAGAGAGAGAGAGAGAGAGGGAGGTCATCACATGGGACTGACTGACATCCAATCTGCTCAGGATATAAGCGAGTGGATTCTGGGGCCGACTTACGAGGGATCGATACATATATTGATCCAGCGGACGGGTCCGCTTAGGGAGAATACTGCTGAAAATTTTCCAGCCGCGATTAGCTGATGATACCCGTGTGGTGAGGAGACCAAGCGTAGGGACGAACCAGCGAGCTCCAGTGAACACTTTGAGTTGAGCAGCCTCCTGGAAACATGCAGAGTTCAGCCTGGTCCAGTGCAGCAGCACAGAGCCTCATCACGAGCCGTAACCGTGTGTGTGTGTGTGTGCGCTACGTTACCCTCCTTCCCTACGTTATGAATATTCCATCCATGAGGTGACCGGTAGGAGTGGCGTTCTGCAGGGGGTGCGTCTTACCCTAATAGTGCTCGCCCGTCCTTGGCTCCCACCGCCACTCCGCCTAGTACGGGCTGGCCCTCGAGTACGCGTACTCGAGGCAGCGACATGGCCAGGAGACAACCTATGCGTAGACAAAGATTGGCAGCTGCCGACCACACTACGTAACCCAGTGTGGCAATGACGAAACCTGGGCAGTGGTGCCGCCGAGTAGGTGGGGTGGGTGTGTGTGTGTGTGTGTCAAGCGGCAGCCTCGTTACGACTCCCTGTGCACGTAACGGTGGCGACCTTGTGTTGTGTGTGTGTACGTCCTGTCTGCTGCCCTGCATACCCAAAACTAGGCGTTCGGGGCGCCGCCCACAGGTACTGCCCCTCGTACCTGCCAGTAAAGACGGTTTCGCCCTGCACCGTGAGAGCCACTTTACGTAAGACGAGACTTGTACACAGTCTGGACAAGGTCTCATTCGTGTTTTTGTGACTACAAATCTGACAAAAAAAAAAACAAAAAACACTCTACTACGCCGGACATTTAAATGTAAATATTACATACCCTTCTATGTGGGGATAGAGTGATTCGTCGGGGAGAATCTACCCTTCGACCGGAGAGGGAACAAAAACACTTTAAAGTGCTCTCCCCCCCTTACCCTTTCCTCCCCTTATCAACTAGGACGAGACAAAAACCAGGCCAGCAAGCCTTGTATGGTCAACCCAGGGCCCAAGAATGAATACCGCTGCCCGTACGGCCTACCCATCTCCCGCTACCTACCCTTCTACCCCGGCCTATCCATCTCCCTCTGACCTTAGTTCTGGTTCGTGTTATCATTGGCTCAATTGCTGCCGTGGCCATCATGTGAGCATCAGAGGCTGGGAAGGATTACGGGGCGTCACAAAGGGGTCTTCGCCAGACCGACAGATTACAGAGTTACATGCTACAGCGTCGGCCCATTACGTAAGCTTACCGTCCTGCCACAGCAGATCTATCTACGCCATCATGAAATATATGGATACAGTCTTAAGATTTCAGGTGTTTCATCATCAACGGGAGGGTTGGGTAGGGCAGGGTTGCCGTGCCGTCTCCTCTGCAGGATTTTGTTTAGAGAAGTCTCTAAAAAGGACTCAATTTTCTCTAAATCTAAGTCCCAGGGCTTTATTGTGTGTGTGTGTGTGTGTGTGTGTGTGTATCTACGCCAAATATACTTTACAATTCACCATTACCACGGGGAAACAACAAGCCCAAAAGCTTTGCCTAATAGCGACCTCCACTGATAACAACAGCCTTAGACCTAGCTTCCGAAAAACCTTAACAGTCTTCCTTGGCGGGCCTGTCTCAACACACACACACACGCTGGGGTTCAACCGACTCGACTCCTCTGATCTCTGCCGCAGGAGAGACGAGTTTATTATACACACACACACACACACACACACCCTGCCTATCCTCAGGCGCCGTGGTGCTACAGAAGGCGTCGTCAAACACACTTGCACACAGGTCGTCCAGCAACCCACCCAGTGGGTCTCAGCGGTTGGATTACGAGTCGCTCACAGTGGGAGAAATCTTTACGATGGATGACTCCGAAAACAGTGAGTGAATTGTTCAGCGCAAAGTCACATGGTGAGTGAACTGGTGTCTTTTTTTTTCTTCAAAGGGTTGAGCAACAGCTAGCTGTCTCTGTCTGTCTCTCTCTCTCAATAGGGGGCATTACTGGCCAGCGCGAAGTCAGGTTAGAGCAATGACTCCGAGGAGCAGCGCGCTGGTGTGATTTAGGCGATCAGCTGTGTACAGGAGGAGACAACGGTCTCTGACCTAGACGGGATGGCAGGGCTCAAGACGCGTCCGACTACACGGGGCAGCCTTTGATGCTGGGTGAGGTGACCTTCCCCCTACAACAAGCTCCTACAAGCCTGCGCTTGTTGCTGACTCAGCCAGCAAGATGTACTTAAGCGACTTAAGAAGACTTGTTAATTAAGTGATAAGATTAGATAAAAACAAAACGTCGTCCCAGAGAGAGAGAGAGAGAGGAGGGGGGAGAGAAGGAAAACCCTTAAAAGAAGTGCGGGTGAGACATGGGACCGGGCTTTGGGGAGGGGGGGGGGGGGAACTCGTATCCCAATACTGGGACCTTGACCTTCGACCGACCCCCCCCCCCTCTTACCTGGTAGCACAAAATAATTTTAATTCCGGGGTCCCCGTATAGCGGACTCAGCCTAAGGGACTGAATATGTTACTTCTGAGCGTTCGCGTGTCAAGGGGCGGGCAGACTACCACACACACACACACACACACACACATACACATGCGACAGGTGCTGGGTACATGTGAACCACACAGGTACCGTATACATGTAAACTTCACAGGTACCGGATAGATGTGAACCTCACAGGTACTGGGTACATGTGAACCACACAGGTACTGGGTACATGTGAACCACACAGGTACTGAATACATGTAAACAACACATGTACTGGGTAAATATGAACCACAAAGACGTGGAGGAGGCGCACTGTTGTGTGTGTGTGTTGGGGGGAGGGGCGATAGGATTCGCTCCTTGAGGTCAGCTGATTTATTAAGTGCCAGTCTTTAGCTCACCTTGACGCCCATACTTAGGGCCAGCCTTCTTGAGATCGCCCTTGGACAAACACTTGATGCCCACAACCACCTGGACCCCCTAGAGAGACCTTGGCAAGCTCCCTGAGATCTTTCCACACAGACACCCCCCTCTTTCATAACCTTACGAAACGTCACAAGGACCAAACACTCTCCCGGACCACCCCTCTTGAAGCCCATCTCCCTCAAAAAACAACAACAAAAAGTCTTCGTAATCCTTTGGGGGCCTCTTACCATAGGACACCCCCCGAGATCCTCCATAAACAGGACTCTCTTCATATTCCTTCTGAAAACCTATTAAAAACCTCCCTACGGAGCCTTGTGAGGTCCGTAGTCACGATGACAACACTACTAATAAACACGATCTCTCCCACGCTGTTTACACAGATGGACGCCCCTCCGACAACGAGGCTACTGGAGCCGCTGGCAACGGCTGGTCTCGTAACTCAAACTCTGACAGCCCCTAACCAGAAGGGGCTGCTGGGCACCAACAACTGGGCGTCCATCCTCCACACTTCTGAACCGCTCGTGATCCTCATTGTCTTGGAGCAGAGAGCAGCTTCTCCAAGAAGGACATAATCCGATTCTAAGTGATTCTTTTCCCTTCAACATACCTGCGATATAACTGTGCCAGAATCACGACTTAACGTAAAGCAGAATCGTCCAGCACGGAGCTTAAGAGTCCATTTTCTCCGGGCTCCTTCGCGTAACTAGGCTTGGAACGCACGGTAACGCCGAAGATTTAGCTAAGATTCTATGCCTCACTAAAGATACAGTTCTCTATAATTTGTATCCACCGACAAAATGCGGGAGAAAAATATAAAAAAAGAAAGAGAGAAAAAGATCTTGAGGCTAAAGACTGTCAGGAAACCAACACGAGCCGATCCATCTACCATCACAGTACCATGCGAGAGAGGATCCCAAAGACATTCTGATGCCGTTGCTGCCCGACTCGGGCTGGGGCTTCCTTCAGACAACCACGGGAGGATTGCTCCTCTTGCTGGCACTGCAGAGACGCGACGCAAACTCTGCGATCGGGAATAATCACCCCCACCCCCTCATCCCTCACGCCCTGCGACATTACGCACGCGTGTACTTGACTGACGTCCAGTCCAGTGATTTCACGAATAATTCCTACCATAACCTATATGTTTGAACACTTCATCCACAACAATGTGTTGCAAGAGATACTCGAGAGGCACCCTAACTTTGCTAACTGTGAGTGGATCACACTCTTAACCTACGGGACCGAACCAGCTGACCAAACTTGCAGTCCAACAACACCTCGAGCAGCCGGCCCCACAAGACGTTCCCTTCTGTACGCCAGCACTGCACACAAGGATCGCGTGAGGCACACTAACAGTCGTCTGACGACACCCCACCAAAAACCTAACAAACTTACACGAGAAAACAAATGTAAACTGACTGATCAGTGCTCACGCAGGACGCATGATCCAGGCCGCAGGGCCTCCTCTCGGATATTTCCCCTATCCCTAGAACCTGCCGTATCATGTTTCATCAACACCATCAAACCGAGCCAACAGGAAAAAAAAAAAAAAAAGCATACACCACACGGACAAAGAAGACAATGTGACTCGAACTTCCCCCCATAAGTTGTTGACTTTATAAGGCAACGAAAAATGATCAGACAAAACTACCCATCACCAACACTACCCATCACCAACATTACTCATCACCAACACAGACAGTGGAAGAATACTGCCAAACTTGAGTCAGCACCGTCACAATCTCAAGAACGAGGAGAGCAAACAGCAGATATTAGCAGTCCTTCTTGACACGATAAACAACAAGACCGGCAGCAGACAATCTGGCGAATGATGACAGAAAATTCACACCATCCCGGACCCCACGCACGAAACACCTCTAAACCCAAACCAAAATCAACTTTTCTTGCAAAGAGCAATGCAAACATGGTCGCGAAAACACTACTCAGTTAAGTCATAAACCCACGGTGGGACGCATCACGACAGCCGTGACAAGATGTCACACTTCCACGTAAAATACTATGGCACAATTTCCATCCAAGCACTTGAGAGACGTCTTTCAATCATTCCTGGTTATACAGCAACATCCTATACACTTGGAGACTTGTAAGCGTAAATAGCACCCACCCGTAAATACTCTAAATCACCCAATTCCCCTTCCACCTACCGCCCTATAGCACTACTATCATCAATATTCAATACTCATCGAGAACGGCATCCTAACCCAGCTTTAAGCTCAATTCCATCAGACACATGCCTATTTGAAACTAAGCCCCAGGTATGTATGAGTTACACTTTCTCCTCAGCGCTTTAGACACCATCCATCTTTCCAACATTGCAAACCATGATCTAAAGAGTCAAGAGGCTTCTCATGCCCAGGATGCAACTTCCATGCAGAAGGCAACAAAACACTTACCCCTCAGTTGTCCTGTGTTCATTCTACAGTAACATACACAACATCAACCGCACCTCTTGACCTGTGGTTCTGCCCGATGGACGTGGCCGGCTTCCTGAACCTTGCAGGAACCCTAGCCATTATACAATTCACTCAGTCTGGCCCAGATCCCGGACCTCTGGTGCAACTGTGTATCCTCTTTTGCCCTCCCGCCTCCAGAATGGGTTCGAGTGAACGATAAATTATCACCATTTTTTCTTTTACGGCAGAGAGAGAGAGAGAGAAAAAAAATTCATCCTTGAAATTCCCATCTACTATTCTCGGAACCCACGGGACAACCCCTAATCCAATTCTGCCCCCTTGAAATGCGCCTCTGAGACCTCCAAGGGAACAACTGGACTAACCCCAGCAAACCTCCCCAAAGTCCGGGGTCCGCCACAGAGGACATCTGCCTTGGAGATGCTTCTGCAGATGCGTTCATTAACAAGGTCGCCCACCTGAGGAGGCCATCTCTCCTGCAGAGGACTGGCGAAGGGTAAAACCCCGAGATCTGGAAGCCCTTCCTCCCTCCCTCGCCCCTCATCTATCAACCCGTGTATAGTAATGCCAGAGATGTCCTCCATGCATCTCATCATACTAGATCGATGTATATACAAGTATTCCCCCCCCCTCTCTCTCTCGCTCTCTCTCTCTCATATACATAGATAAAAATAAATAAATATATATATATATATATATATATATATATATATATATATATATATATATATATATATATAATAGAAAATAAAAAAAACTCAATATCTTTCGCTAAACCGCGCAAATGGCTGTTCCGTCCCGTTTTTCATTCTTTCGCTTCACATACAAAATTTGACCTATTGCAATTCCAAATCAGTATCCTGAAGATAAAAGAAGGTATAATGACCAATCATGGATAATTTTTGAGCTGCCATTAATCAATTTCATCGTGATAAGGTAGTAAATCTGTATCCAATGCCCACAAAACCTCCAAAGGCAATCGGTAAATATTACCTCGCCTGCACTGGAAATATCACACTTTATGAATTCGATTAAGTACTTGGCAAGGAAACGATATTATTCGAAAGGAAGTCTTCGTCTGCAAACCAAACAATTATTCTAAACAGCTAACACGAAGATAAGTAAATATATATATATAAAATAGAAAGAAAAAAAAACTCAATATCTTTCGCTAACCCGCACAAATGGCTGTTCCTTCCCGTTTTTCGGTCTTTCGCTTCACATACAAATTTTGACCTATAGCAATTGCAAATCATTATAATTGCTATATCAAAATGTTCCTTGATTATTATACAACAATGTTCTTTTGTTACTAGTTTGCATAGCAAATACATAAAAAAGCTGTTGACCTTTGAAGCGACAAATTTTCGGCACCATCCATCCGACATTATCGTCCGATGTCCTGTCATTTCTCTGCCGTTTCTGCCTCTCTCCGTCTCTCATATGGCCTTGCCAGACATCAAGATGAAATATAAATCTTGCCAATGCCCTCCTCAACTTTTTGGCAAGGTTTGTTACATAAAACACAAAAAAATCAGTGACTTAATTGTAGGTTTATTTCACTTATTTTAGAAAGGAAGCTTTTGGTAGGATAAATACCCCACAAAATTTCTCCTTTAATTGCCCGGGTAGCTCAGTCGGTAGAGCGGCCGACTTCAACCCGGGAGGTCCCTGGTTCGAGCGAGCGTCCGGG
>JAYMFT010058891.1:4323-14979 GCA_038088735.1 Panulirus argus | reverse complement strand
ACCCATCGAAAGGATTCCACGCCACAGCAGCACGCCAACCAGCCTTGCTCCTCGTGCGGCCGACAACACGGCTCCTCTAAGTGCCCCGCCAACAACTCTACCTGCACTAACTGCGGGCTTAAGGCCCATTGGGCATGGAAACAAAATTGCCCAGCAAAGGAGGCCCAGTGCAGGTACTGCCAGAAGACGGGCCACTATGAAAAGTGCTGCTGGGCCAAAAAGAGCTGTTTCTCAGAAGTCACCGTCACCCCCACCCACACGTAAAACGCCGCCTGCTAACTTCCGTGCGGTTGATGCTTCACACCCCGACGATGCATCACCTTCCGAGACCGCCTTCCCAAGACCTGTCTGCATCCACGTCACCTACAGCAATTCCTCGTCACAGCTACAAATGTTGCCGGACACTGGTGCAGAAGTTACTATTATCGGAGAACGTCACCTCACTGCCTCGGTCATACCGAGCAACATTTTCCGGGAGTTGCCAGCTACCGCTACCCGCATGGCTGACGGCTCGGAGATGTCACCCGCCCTGGGAGTTTTCGTCGCAACCTTACGGCTTAGTAAGAGGTCTTGCAGGGCCAAACTACAGGTTCACAGGAACATCCCGATGCCCCTCTTATCCTTCGGTCACTGCAAGGCTTTGGGAATTATCCCGAAGGAGTTCCCAAGCCCATTCATCACGTACAGTACGTTAACCGTTAACCGCTGTACTGAACTCCCACCTGACGTTTCTACATCTCCAGCAGATGCCAAGCAGTACTTTCTCAAGAAATTCAAGGACGTCCTGGTGTCAAAGGACCAATGACGGGCCAGTCAATGAGAATTCACTTGAAGGAGGGAGCTGTCCCCTTTGCAGTCCACACACCGAGAGGTATACCACTTGCTTTTCAGCAGCAAGTGCAAGATGAACTCCAGTCATTAGTACGCCAGGGCATGATCAAACCTGCTGGAGACGACTCATCAGATTGGTGCCATCCACTAGTCGTCGTACCCAAGGTCACGGGGGAATGGCTCACAGTCGACTTGAAGAAACTTAATTCGCAAGACTCACGCCCCACACACCCCACCCCGTTGCCTATTGATGCCATCCGCAGTGTTAGCTCCACTGTCAGCCTCTTCAACACCGCTGACGCATTCCACAGCTACTGGTAACTAGAGCTCACCGAGGAGGACCAGCATTTAACCACTTTCATTACCCCGTACAGCCAGTACATCCACTGCCATGGCCCCATGGGCTTCTCAGCCACAGGGGATGCATACTGCCTCTGTGGGGACAAGAGCTCTTCAGGGGATAAGAAATTACATGAAAGTGGTGGACGACATCTTGTTGTACAACGACGACCTCCCAACCCATGTCAAGCGGATACATCAGATGTTAACATGATATCGAGAAAACGGCATTACACTGAACGGACGAATTTGTCGTGGCGGAACCCTAAGTTCACTTCTGTGGATATAACGTCTCATCCGCAGAGATAGCAGCGACACCGAACAAGTCTGCGTCATTCAGGAATTCCCCACGCCAGCCAACATTACCAACCTTCACTCACTCATGAGTCTGGTGAACCAGCTGACTGAGTTCATGCCACACATCGCAGCTGCAGCCCAGCCCCTACACCCACATCTCAGCCCTAAGGCTGCGTTCACCTGAACACCGGACCATGATGAAGCCTTTCGTCGTGGCAAGACCTTGCTCTCTCAGCCTCCTATCTTGGCACACTTTGACCCTGCGTTGCCAGTCCTGCTTCAGACCGATGCATCTAGACTTCATGGACTAGGCAACGCTCTGTTACAAGATCATGGCCAGGAATGAATCTGCTTAGTTCAGTGTGGCTCCAGATTCCCCAACGACGCGGAGACACATTACACCACGATTGAACTAGAGCTCCTAGCTGTCGCCTGGGCCATGTCTAAGTGCAAGTTGTAACTAACAGGACAACTCAACTTCACTTTGATTACAGATCACCACCCGCTGATCCCTATACTCAACACCTATACACTTGATGCAGTGGAGAACCCTCGTCTACAAAGGCTCAAAGAGAAAGTCTCTCAGTTTCTCTTCACAGCTGTGTGGCACTCCGGGAAGTTAGTGCCAATTCCCGATGCTCTGTCACGAGCACCAGTCAGCCACCCCACCCCTGAGGATGAGACTTTCTCTACAGATGTAGCCACGCAACTGAGACGAGTGGTTAACACCGCTATCAACCAGGACATCGTTGACTCGCACCAAGAACTGGACCGGAACCTACAAGAACTCCACGATGAAGCCAGGACCGACCAGGACTACGCCCGCCTACTAAACTACGTCACGTCAGGGTTCCCACCCAACCGGTATGAGCTCCACACGTCCGTACTCCCATACTGGAAACTACGGGACAACCTGCATGCTGATGGTGAGTTGGTTCTATACAACCAACGGATCATCATCCGCACAGCCCACTGACGCCGCATCCTCACCAGGCTTCACGACAGCCACCTTGGGTCAGAGGCAACTATCCACAGGGCTTGACAGACCATTTTTTGGCCAGGAATCAACATGTACATCACCACAATCGTTCAAGCTTGTGAACCATGTCAGACCTTGCAGCCTAGCCAACAACAGGAGCCTCTGCTGTCAGATGACATCCCTACCAGACCGTTCGCACTGGTCTCCGTGGACTTTTTCACCGTGGGTGGAAAAGCCTTCCTGGTCATTGCAGACCAACTGTCTGGTTGGCCCAATATTGCCCCCTGTGGTACCGACACTACTACCTCCCATACCATCAGGGCCTTCTGTAGGTTCTTTACGGAAGTTGGTGTTCCTCTCCGCCTCAGGATGAACGGAGGGCCTCAATTCACCAGCTCTGAGTTCCAGGCCTTCTTCAAACGTTGGGGAGTATACCACGTCATCTCCTCCACACACTACCCCCAGTCCAATGGCCATTCCGAGGCAGCTGTCAAGTCTGTTAAACACCTCATCATGAAGACAGCCCCCTCAGGTAACATCGACACCGAGGAACTAAGGAACACTCCCACCACCACAGGAAGGTCACCAGCCCAGGTGTTATACAGCCATCCACTACGTACGTGCATTCCTGCCCACCCCTCCTCTTTCATCGCAGAGTGGCAAGAACGCACGGAGGACTGTGACCGACGTGCCGTTGCCCGCACTGACCAAGTCACGGCCCATTATGACAGCCACGCCTGCCCCCTTCCCAGACTGTCCATAGGTGACCATGTCAGGATTCAAAACCCGGACACCCACCGCTGGGACAAGGTAAGGGTGTTCATGGGCAGTAGTAGCAACAGGACCTGCGACTACGAGGTGAAGCTCCCGAGTGGCCGGCCGTGTTTGGTGGCATAATCATCGCTTCCTACACCCCATACCGGATCCCAGTGCTGACCCCCTTCCCCACATCCCTGTGGTCCCTTGCTCCCAGTCCTCAGCACCATTGACGATGGTAGACCAACCCTCCAACGCCCCACACAGGTCCCCAAGGCTCAGAAACTAGCTGCCTACGGTTCTGCTTCAGGCACAAAGCAGGAAGGGAAGTGTGGATATGTGAACAGAGAGATATGCATGGCTATGTCTGCCATGGCTGTGCATGCTGTCACTATCATTATCTTGTGGCATTACTATTATTTTGTCAGTCTTATAGTCAGTTGCCATATAATCTCTGTGGCGGACGAATGCATAGCCTATGCGTGTGTTCCTTCAAGCTATCTGTACTCTCAATAAACCTAGTGTGTGTGAACCTTATTCATCATTAACTTTCAAGTGACACAGTAAAATCACAGGACACAGTGAGTTCCCTGTCAACAGGCAGCTGTGGCCTTTCTTTGTTCCCGGTGCCACCTTGCCAACTTGGTAAATGGTGATCAAGTAAAAGAAAAAAAAAATGTAAATATATTTATACATATATGTGTGTAAGTGTGTAAGGTAGGGAAAAAGAAATTCACATCAATATTCTCCGTTTGTCATAGAAGGGACAAAGAGGGGCAGAAGTTGGGGGCTGGAACACCCACTCTTTCTTGTACTTCAATTACTAGATGGAATACAGGGGAGGCTGTGTTGTCAATGAACTAAACAAAGGTATATGAAGCAGCTGGAGGAAACCATTTAAAGGTCTGTGGGGCCTTGTTGTGAATAGGCTGCTGTGGTTTCAGTGCATTACACACGACAGTTAGAGAATGGATGTGAGTGAATCTGTTCCCCACACTATCTTGTTAATGCAGAAAAAAAAAAAGAAAAAGAGAGAGAGAGAGAGAGAGAGAGAGAGAGAGAGAGAGAGAGAGAGAGAAAGAAGTAACAACAGTAAATAATTGCATTACTGTACAAGCATAACTGTTCTGCATATCACCATGAGTGGTAAAACATGTAAATAATTTTTCTTTTACATTCACTGTTTCATGTTCAAAAGGCTCCACCAGTGTTGTGTTTGTGAATGATTATAGGAAGAATACATGGAATAAACATGTGAGTGAGTGACTAGACCAAAAGCACAGTTGGCAGCATGTTAGGATTGAGAAGAAAAGTAAACAAAGCCAGCTAGCAGGCAAACCGTTACCTCAACCTGAATGGTTTCAGCTACTCTTTTAAGCTTTCATCCTTATTAAACGATTTTCTATTATATGATAAGATCAAAATATTTGTTTTAAACTTTTTGATTATCTTTAATCCTGGGGATCATTGTATTTTTTTCAATTACACCAAAGAAAAGTAAATATTTAATAGCAGAAATTAAATTTCAATGGTTCAATACAAAATATTAGAGAACTCAAGTATACAGCTATGAAATAACCTCAGTGTCTGAGCCACTATCTGACGTTTCAGCTTTCCTTGGAGGAGCAGCCACATCGATGTTGACTTCCATACGGCGAAGTTCACGTGCACGTCTCACAGCTTCATCCTCATCTTCATCATCATCATCCTCACCTCCTTCGCCTTCAGTAGCTGTGTGACTTTCATCTCCTATGAAGATCAATTCGGGATTATCTTTCCATCTATATGTACAGGTAAAGAGACATTTTTCAATTATGGACATGTATCATCTCAGCACATATGCTAGTAAAGTATTCTCTAACCCTCTCAACTAACCTTCAGCTCCATACTCTTCACTGTAATTATCTGAATCAAGGTCTGATTCAGAGTCATGGCCAGAGCCTCCTGCATCCTCATCTTCATCATCGAGATGGTCAGTGGAGTAACGTCTTTGCCATGATTCTGCTAGTCTACGAGTCTGAGCAGCAGTTAATGTTCCTCCACCCTCCAAATATTCCATTTCCTCATCCTCAACTTCTTCATCGCTGAAAATACATACTAAAGTATTTACACTGTTTTGAGAGGTGCAATTCACACACTTATTGCAGTTTTATCTAAGAAACCAACCTAACCTTATCAAAAACTGCTTGTGCATTGTTACTTCAAAAACCTGTAAAAACTTAAATCTTGATACCAGTTACTCAAAATATCCTTCAAAATTTCTCATTAACTCTTTACACAAACTTTTAATGTCTTTCATATTCTCTGACTTTACTAACCCATGCTTTCAGTCCTTCTGATGAATATCCTAATGATTTCACCATTTCTTAGATCAAGCAACCACTTTCTATTTTGCACATCTTTCCTCCCCTATGCCTTCACTGTTTACACTTCGTTAGAGAATACCACAAGACTTCATAGCCCCCATGATTTCACCACTCATAATTAATTCATTACTTAATTCACTTGTAACTCCCAATGAATACACAAGTCATTAAGGAAAAATATTAAAATTATGACCACTACATCTAACAACTTCATAAACCCTTTACCTGATGTAAAAAAATAATGGTTCAGAGAAAAGGCAGTGGATGGTTAGAGTGATCTAAGTAAGAAGTCTATGTATGCCTGCACCTTATATGGATTTGAATATCTTCCTGATGGGGCAAAAAGTACAAGAGACAAAGCCCCTGCATGTAAAACTCTCTTCTAATGTACAAAAAGGTAAATATAATCAACCATTATGAAAAGGAACCTAAAATGCAGTTATCCTTGAACCAAATGACAGATCTGATAACTTTAAGAAATCAATTATCTAAAGATAAAACTTTTCTCTCAGCATGGTATGTAATATGCAGAAAACTATTAACTCAACAAAAAAGTGTTATATACAAGAATATAACACTAAAACTGAAAAATCTATCTATCTCTATCTCTGAAACACATTCCAACTGGAACTCCCTCAAAGGGGTGGCCATGGTAACAGAGTTTCCATAACCAGTGAGCTCCAGTGCTGCTTCTTAGCCTTTAGTGCCTCACCCTTAACAGGCCACTGGCAGAGGATAACTCTAGCATAGTGTTTGCTGAGGCTCCTACCTAATGTTCCTACAGACTACTTCTATCTAATGCTCTTTCCAACTACTTCTACCAAATATTTCTACCTAATGCTCCTGCCTAAATATTCCTATCTACTACTATCTATTGCTCCTACCATTTTGCCATGTGGGTGGGCTAGCACTTAGTGATCACTGCAGGAAAATCTAGAGTTATGAAGAATGAGCTGTGTGAGTTAAGTGTTGTCAAATTTTATGTATGACATGGAAAGATTGTATGTTTGTGGACAAATATTTAAATAAAACCATTTCCTCATACATAACAGGAAAAAAAATGGAATTATTTGATATCATTGCATTGGAATATTTTGATATCAGTACATGGGCAATCATTTAACATAAATATCTAACATTCAGTTACTCTGAATTATATATATGATGTCCAATATTCATTCTGATGATTAATCTTATCACTTTTTCATTCACAACTGCTTCTCACCTTACCAAAGTTGTATCTGAAGGAGACGAACAATGGCCTCATATGGACACATCGTCTCTGGTTTTCATGTATAACTCAACAAAATGAAAGCCTACATACCACAACCAAGCACCAAAGATTATTCCATGTTTTACCCTGACTGCTTCAAGTGCCCTGGATCAACCCACTGGTAGTATGCTGCCACCTCCATACAAGAAATCAGTCCAATTCATTCTATCCCACAAATGCCTCTCATGCTTGAATGCTCTGGTCTTAATGCCCAAAGTCCTTTTCCTCTAATCCTTACACCTCCTTAGTCTCCCTCTCCACCTCTGACATCCCCTCCAAACATCTGAACCATTTCAACAAACCCTGGTCGGCTCTGACTACCACACCGTGCTTGCTATCAAGTCTTGATCTCATACTGGTATTCCATATGTGATCTACCCTTCTCACAGAACATATGGTCCTCAAGCATTTAATTTCCAACACCTACAACTTCAAAAATACCAATATATGCCCTAATACATGATGACCTCTGCTTCCAAACAATTCTCAATGCACCAAAAATCTACAAACCTCTCACACAGTATTCAGTTTTGGATGAGCAAGTGCTCTGATTGCGTGATGGATTACTGCATATATGTTGCTGCCTAGGATATGTCCAGATACTGTGATGTGACTGTGAAGTTTTCTATATATCAAAGACTTTCACACTAGAGTTTGCATAGGTAATGTGAAGTTGTGTAGGAAGGGACTGCTATGGGAAATTCATTACAAAGCCAGAATATTTTACAGGTAGCACCTTTGTAAGTGATACTGGTTTGGTTTCCCCCTTTTCCTTATTCCCTCCACTTTTGACATGTATACTTTCTTAAGTCATACTCTCCTCACTTATCCTCTCCATGCATCCAAACCAATTCAGGACATACTCTTCAGCCCTCATATATTCCTCTTACTTAATGACACCTCTCTCTCCCCTTATCATTTCTGAACCAATCCTCCTCACCCTACATATTGTCCTTAAACATATAATTTCCGGCAAATTTACCTTCTCCACTTTGTCATATAGGCCCCATGCCTCAAATTTATAAATCACCATTGGGAGCAAAATACCATGAAACATACCGATCACTACCTTCACATACTCTGACCTCTCTTACTACACATTCTCCACAAATGGGAGCAAAATACCATAGTTCTATTTGCTACCATGTTCACTCCCAAGTGCCTAAAACACTTCACTGCTCCCAAGCTCTTTCCATTCAATCTCACAATCTCACATTCCAACCAACCTACCCCTATGTCTCCTCTGCTAAACCCAATAACCTTAATTTTATTCAATTTTACCCTCAACATCCTTCTTTCACACACACTCCTAAACTCAAAAACCATCTTATGCAGTTTCTTTCTCAAATCCATAACTAGTGCTGTGTCATCAGCAAATGGTAACTTACTTCCCAGATGGGAAATTCAAATGAGAGCCAGAAGCATAAGATCTTTATATGAGAACCTGAGCTGCCTGTAAAGGAATCCTCAATACATGGCCACAGCAAGAAAAGGTTTACTGTCCCAATACCTAAGATGTCAATCCACAATAATTTCTAAACAACCGTATTACTAAATCAATTGCTTAATCTACATCTTCAATGAATCCAAACATACATGTCCACTTTCCTTTCTCAAAGAATCACCTTGTTTTCTTTCACTCATTTAATTTTCTCATGTTCTAAATTTTTTTAGCAGTTTATAAACCTTGCCAAATATCTTATTACCACAGCATCAACAGAGAGATTTCTATCCACTAATACCCTCTGGCATCCTTAAATAAACACCTCTAACTTTGATTTTTAAGCTAAAAATGCATGTATCACAATCAAGTTCCTCAAGGAAGACTTTACATAATGAATAAATTTGCTTAATATGCAAAATAAAGCCAATACAGTAGAGGTCTATGGATGATCTAAAATAAGGTAAACAACTTTCATACAATATCTGCTTACCATTTCAAGAGCATGAGAAGTTAAGCTTTACCTGAGATCTGAGTAGTCACTATCATCTTCACCATCAGAATCATCCAATTCATTTGCAGAGGCCCCAAAGTTACGATCGGTCCATTCGTCCTCAGAAAGATATTCTTCCTCATCACTCTGTTCCACTACTGAATTTTCAAATTCAACACGTTCTGGAGTTGTGCCTCGGTCTTCAGGGGATATGCCAATACGAGAAACTCCTTTCCCGACTCCAATACTTCCAGCAAGAGCACCTGATGCCTCACCTGCCCCCACCACTGGTACCTGTAATAGTGTGTGTGCCACCATCACCTACGTGCCATGCCCAAGGAAAGAGGTGGGAGCTGCAGTCTGTGGCATTAAAGCCAAATATCCAGTCACTTGCCTCTGTAGCAGCTTGCAGTAATAAGCCTTGATCATGAATTCCAAGGTCCTACTGGACTACAACTATCTCAAGCATTCCAGAAAAATATGCAAAATCCTTATTAATGAAATAGCTTACACAATACAGATAGACAGATTTGTCTTTTAAAATCTCATCTAGTGAACATAACACCTGAAAAGGAGCTGTGCGAGGGGAAACTGAGGTTCAATTATATGAAAGTAAATTTGTGTTAACTGCAAAAGACAAAAAATATTACTTTTTCTTCTGGTGGTGGCAAAGAGTACTGACCTGCATGATAATTAGCTAATGAAGTGAAAACTGTTGGTTTTCACATATAAAAAAATAATTTTTCTACGTGAGGCAGAGCCTTACGAGTATTTGAGAGAGCACTTGTTCACATGGGGATTAAAAATCTCACCATCTAAATACATTACATTCACCAGAATTTTACCATCACTTATCACCATATTATCTATGAAGCCTTATAATGCTCATTTATTGGTATTCAACAACTATAAAGCAACCCATCCAAGCTTATGACATCACTGGCACCATGGTGCAAGTCCTGTAGTGCTTAGCAACCACTAATCAAAACTGCAATCCAATTGAGTCTATGCTCAGTCATGCTGCAGTCACGACTTGAGAACAGCTCTTTCAGGTAGAATATGGTATAATGGAAGGAAGAAATGAAAAAATACCAAACAGATACTTACAGACATCTGCCTCCAAAAGAGAAATGGTTTTTCACACCTTAAAACCTACATACCTCACTTAACAAACACAGCCCTATGAACATTAAATATAGCAAACCCACATAAAAGAAGTAGGAGCTTCTTAAAAAAAAGTTGTTCTCAATGACAATATAGCCTTCACTCTGGATCATCCTTTTCTGTGGATGGCAAACCTACAGCTAATGAAGAGGGGCCTAACAGATCTAGGAAGTGGTCTCATCTTATAAAATTGATTGTCTACTGTCCTAAGCCTCAAGCTAATCTTATCCAATTAAAGACTTTGTAAGAAAAATAGGGCAAAAGTTACTTTTCTTACTCCACAGGCTCTAGTAGTTAGTCCTGGTTGTGGAAAAAAAGTCCTAGCTTCTTGATTCGACAAGAAAAGTTCCTTGCTAAAAAAAGAGTTTAAAAGAGCCTGGAGAAATAAATAGTGTGTGTAAATTTCCATAAGGCTAATCAAATCTCCAAAAATTTTGAAAACAAAAGAAAATTTTCAGGACTGTATTGAAAAGCAAATATAATCACAATTCTTGAAACAAACTTTGGGTGTGGATTAATCTCAACTTATAAACGTTCACCTTCAATAAATAAATTTTAGTCTAAACCCTTCATGAAATTTAGTTACTCCTCATAAAACTACCACACTATAAAAGATCAAGAACGAAAAGCCTCCCCATCTAGGTCAAAAGAAAGAAGCTAGAGGATTCAAAAGAATAATGGATCTCAACAGGTTGCACCAACAAAGACCATAAACAT
>JAYMFT010058880.1:0-14979 GCA_038088735.1 Panulirus argus | reverse complement strand
CCCTTGAGCACGACGGTACGACCCTTGAGCACGACCGTACGACCCTTGAGCACGACCATACGACCCTTTATCACGACGGTACGACCCTTTATCACGACGGTACGACCCTTGAGCACGACCGTACGACCCTTGATCACGACGGTACGACCCTTTATCACGACGGTACGACCCTTGAGCAAGGCGGTACGACCCTTGAGTACGACGCTACGACCCCTGAGCACGACGCTACGATCCTTAAGAATTAGAATTAAGAAATTTCTCTGTTGCCTCTGTTTCCTTTGGGAAGACAATGGAGAATGAATCTTCTTGTTTCTCAACTCGTAAGTTTGACTATCAAAAGGCAATTTCCTCTGATCTTGTGACACCCAAGGCAAGTGGGTAATGAAGACCTTAGTTTCCTTTGGTACGGTCTGCGCTTCTGCGTCGTCCACTCTCCTGTACCCCGCCTGGCATTATCTATAAGAAAAACGCAGTAATGCAGCAACTCACCCCTTCAATCTTGGGCGTTGGTGGTGGACGGGGAAGGGATAGTGGTAGAGGAGGAGAGGATGTGTGTGTGGTAGAAGGGTTGTTGGTTATGGAGTGGGATGAGGTGACGTGGGACGGGTTGTATGTGGTAGAAAGAGTAACAAGAGAAGGATGGTGGTTGTGATGGAGTCGTAGGAGGGATGTTTGTGGTGGGAGAGCATTTGGACACTTAATAATCTAAGCAGATTATTATAATTATCATTTCTTTAGATACGAAAACCATGCAATGAGGATATATAGATGCAAGCCAGAAATAACGGCTTAGTTGGCACAAATCAAAGTTTGAGAAAGTAATGTTGATGATAGAGAAACATCACAAAATTCTATGCATTCTTCAAGCAAGCAAATTTACAGCGAGAAGCCAAAATGAAAAAAAAAAAAAGATAAGGAACTGTTCAAATGTGAACTATGTGGGACACACTGTGGGCAGGTGGAGGGAAAGGTCAGAGGAACAGCAGATGAACATCTGCACCTGACACCACGAGTTCAAAAGTTGTTCAGACTGAAGCAGACGTTACAGTTCACTTTTACGGTGAACCTATGTAGGTCAGCCCTGCATAGATAAGCGGTTCCTCCTACCTTCTGTACCCTATCCAGCCCTGCACGATAGGGTACAGCGAAACCCTGTAGGAGTGAATAAATTGAATTTATTATACTAAGATACAATTCTCAGTCATGGAGAACATTAAGTAATTCAGTCTTGTTGAATATCCTTTACTTTTGTTATTGTAGAAATAAATGTAACTTTATTCTAAAAATGAATTGAGCGTGAGAAAGAGTACAGGAATATACTTCTGCCTGAGAAACATAGAACATGTTACGTTTGCAAGACAAAATAAAAATGGCACAACTCTTTGATTAGATAGGGTCTGATTATGTGTAAATGGCAACAACTCTAACCTTTATAGCTGTTTATGGATGGGACCTGTATGCTGGGCTACAGTTTAATTCCCTGTGATTATACAGTCATGATCTACGTGACTAACTAAAGCTGAACCTCAAGACGAAATGTTAGTCTTGTATATGTAGTGTCGTTAGCATTACTCTTCATGTCTCGCTGCCTCCTTGATAAAATCACATTCACAGCTTCGTCCGTGGCCAGTGTAATTACCTCGTTAAGTAAATGAGTGTTAGGATGACAGGTAACAGCAGTGGCCCGGCCTGTCATAGCTGTGTTGTTCTACAGGCCAGAGAAAGGATGAGTAGACAATGAGGCTCTTCGTATGTACAGAAGTTATAGTACCAACTTTTGCTATCTTCACTGACTTTGTTATGGTTCGCTGCCGTTTTAACAAAACCAGCCAGAATGGTGTCTTCAGATACTCCACGGATGGGGCGCTCCCTCGCCTTACCCGGGGTAGCAGCGGTAGGGATTCTACCCCGCGTACCCGTGAAACCGACAGTCCGCTAATCTGAAGCGCTGGTGACAGGGAGGCCTGGCCTGCGAGGGGAGCCTCCTTATCTTTCCAGTTGCTCTCACTCGGCCGGGAAATGAGATGAGACACGAGGGGATTCAGAGCCCGTGGAATGTGAGGCAAATTCAGGAGGAGAGAGAGTCTCTGGAGACGAAGGGAATCCTGCAATGAGAGCTGCAGGATGTTTTAGGGTAGGATAGGGTAGGGCGGGGATACAGAGGGGACGGGGGATCCTTGTTTAGAAAACGCAGGGTTTAGCAAAGTAGAAGAGGTAAAGAGTTCTACAACAGGAGAAGGAGGAAGAGGAGGAGATATCTCAATAAGAGGAAGAGATACTCCTGAAATGGGAGAGAGAGAGAGAGACAGAGTAGGAGAGGGAAGAAATCCTATTGCGGTATCCCTACCGCAATAGGAACCCTAGGATAGCAGAGAGTGGGAATCCTAGAATGGCAAGAAGGAACCCTAGGACGGCCAGGAATAACACTGATGGGGGGAAGGGAGGGGGGCTGTGAGTCGGCTAATACGATAACACGACCTTGAGATTTTACGAGACAGGTCAAAGGTCAGGCTGTCGTGGTCCGCATGGTCGTACCGCAAAGCCTTGTCGTCCTCCCTCTCAACTCATGCTGTCGTTCTCAAAGGTCGTAACGTTGTGCTCAAGGGTCGTGCAGTTATCCTGAAAAGGCTAATATTACTGCTAACTACTCCTACTACTGCTAACTACTCCTGCAACTGCTAACTAGTACTGCGGCTACTAATCGAAAGTTGATGTGTGGTTGTGTTTGGTACCCAAGACTCAATCATTGTCTCAAGAAATTCTTATAATCTGAAATGATATGAAGGACATTAGCCAACGGATATCAAGAAAGACAAATACAACTGAAACCAAGCCTCACGTACTGGCTGAAGCATTTGGTCAAGCGTATATGATTATATTGTCCCTAAGATGCGACCCGTCATCTATTAGAAAAATTGAAGGCTTCCCCCTCCCCCCTTTTCTGAAAATTCAGGCTAATCAAGAGAGCATTTGCACTCCTGCACTAGTACCCACCTGCAGAGTGAGGGCCGCGTAGTCACGCGCGTCCCAGGTCGGTGCGAGATGATTAACCCGCGCCTCTGGGATTTAAAGAGAATACAGCGTAGAGCAAATGTCAGCAAGATGACCTGTATATAAATCAATAGCCACCCGGTGACCGTCGGACGGCAGGAGGCGCTCATGGCACTCAGAACTTTGTAAGGAAGTGTTGCTTTGGACGCAGCCTGTTTCATCCTAGTGGGAATATCCTTCATCACGAAAGGGAGAAGTGGTGGGGAGATGAGAGTGAACTTAACATCCGGCAGAAGCCGTGACCCGAAGCTCTCCCTTCTGTCCTCATGACTGGACAGAAAATAAACCTTCCCCCTCATGACACTGGACGTAGTCTGTAACCATAATGGAAGAGGCAAGGTCTATGGATGACACAGTGCAAGAGTGGTGGATGAACGGAGTAGCATGACTAAGGACATGGTTGATGCAGACAGCATTAATGAATCTAATAAGTTGTATGCTAGTAGAGAATGTCCAACAGATGGGGCCCCACGAGTGTAAGACCCTCTCCGTACAGCACAAACAGGTGATTACATATGTACAAACAGTTACCGCATTGTGGGTGGCAGAACAGACTTACCGGACGATCCCTGACAATGTTGGTGACCTGTGCAAGCTACGTATGACATTCATTTGTTTTCTTTTGTTTTGCGAGTTTAACAACACCACTTTATGTTTATCGACGTTCATGGCTGCCTCAGGACTCCCCCCTGGCAGGGTCCGGAAGGTACTCCAGGACGCCCCTCACCAGGAGCTTCGGCAGGTTCAGAGTTATGATGTACTCAGGAGCAGGGTACGTTTTCTATAAAGAACGTATTACAAAGAGTTAGATCATCTGTTCCAGTCTAGTGAAGGGACCGTTATGATCCATTCCCTCAGAACCCTGTCTCGAACAGACATTTCATGATAAGAAAAAAGCATAATTTTTCGCATGATTAAATCGTCGAAAGGGAAATTTATCAACCGGAAATGAAAGAAAAAAAAAATCTCCAGGTAAAAGAAAAAGGGAAATTTTGACCGAGTCACTTTTCACGGGAGACGAGTCGATGTCAACTACTCACGCCCGCGCGCCACCAGGGGACCCTCCCCTTCCTGCTTTCTTGACATGAAGCACGCTGAAGGAACACGTCTCTCTCATTTCAAGGAGTGAAAAGTATGATTCTCGTCAGAGTAATCAAAAGTAATCGAAATATATATAAATGAGTGAGAGAGAGAAAGACATGGGCTACAATATCACTCACATAAAAGCTCACTGGTGAAGTTATCACGAGGACGAGAAAAACTGTAATTACTTCGACAGGGATTCAGTGTGGCAGTTGATGCTCACGTCAGGGGAAGTGATGGCTCCGGTTTGTCTCGCTTTAAAGAGCTGCTCTGTGGAACTCAACGGCCGACTGCCATGCTAACACACTCCCTAATGATATACTTCACAAAGAACAATTATATCTTCTGTGCACCCAACACAGGGATTCGAGTGTTTGTATAAAAGTTAAAGACAAGTTTTCATCCTCCTCATTCACAGTTATCCTGTGGTTGCTGGCAGGTGTAGAAACATTAAGAATCGAGACTTTAGTTACTTCAGAAGCAAATAATGACCACTCCTGACTACTGATTATATACTCAGCTGATCCTGTAGACTCTGCAAATGTTCCGAAATGCTTAACAGGCGCATGAAACTCCTTTAAAACTTTACTGTTTGTGCTCCCTACAGCCGTAGAAACACAGTTTCAGATACGTGGTTTGTCAGCAGTTTCACCTCTGGTCGTAGACGAACGTTATTATGATTTTTTATCAATATTAGTTCGGAAAAAATTGGCTCATTGCGGTCCTTAAAGACAGGGAGGATCCACTTTTTGGAGACACCGCCTTCCAGTCTGTTTTTTCATATCAACTTCAATACGTTCTGTTGTGATGCATGCTTCGGAATCCATTTTGCATAGGCTTGCCGTTCAACTGCATAAATCTTAAGCACCAGTGTCGTTGTTGTCACCATATTGTAAAGCTTGCTCTAGCTTCAGGGAGCGTTCTATTATCACCTTAGATATTCTAGTGTACAAACTGTGATTATTTTGGAGTAATCCAGACAGAAACCTCACTTGTTATATCTGCTTGGGCCTTCGTTCAACTGACTGTATTCCAGAAAGCAGCATCTGGAAAACTAAGAAACATACATAGAATGAGGTGGAAACATTCAAAAGATTAGACTCAGGGTTAAACACAGTACCAGATGAACCTCGAACTGACAACAACGCCGAAGCAGCAGCCGACGGAAAAGAACAGCATTACACATCAAGCAAGACGGGCGATGAGAAGACATTTAGTACACAAGCCTAGTCCGAACGGTACGGGTTAGCCCTCCCATCATGGGACAGTTTCATTGGGGGAGTTGGTGGGTAGATACCAGGAGAGCAAGTTACAGATAACTTCGATTTTTTTCTTCGAGTTCTGAATTGCCTCATCGTCAGCCTCATGTGTGAGAAACGAAAACTGACCTGCCCCTGGGGGCAACGGACGCCCCAGGGAGTTAGGGTATGGCACTTTTACCATTCAACGATAGATATCAACCTAATGATAATAAATGTGTAATTAGTAAGAAATACTTCTCTCATTTCCCAATAATTATTTTTTTACTAGGTCAGTTTTCTTTAAGTGTATTCGGAATTTAGCTGCTTCCCAGGTTTTGGTATTCTAGACGAGTCCTAGCTCGTCGTACGGAGGCGCCCGCTCTGCCAAAATGGATTTGACTTCCTTCGCCATATTCAATTCTTTCTTCCTTCCTCCGGGCTGCTCCAAGAGTCACGTCTTCTCCTTATGTCTGGAAGTCCATATTTGAACAGAGACGTCCCTGTACACAGGTCGTCATATCAACATCCAGACTCCTTCCCATACACCATATCGGTGACCTGACCTGCATCTCTCTCTCTCTCTCTCTCTCTCTCTCTCTCTCTCTCTCTCTCTCTCTCTAAATTATAAATCAAATTTTCTTTTTTCTCCAAACAATCCCTCTCACGTCGTCATGTCCCTAACATTTCCATCCCCAGCTTGAGTCATGTCACTAACATCTCTGTTTCTAGCCTGCGTCATGTCAGTAACAAAACTGATTGCTTAACGCTGTTCTGTTCCCTGCCCTCCAAGCTAAACTGTGACCTCCCGCCTTAATCACTCCCTTAATAGCCATAATTACAGGCGCCAGGGATGTATTTAGCTCAGGAAGACATATCTCTCCCCCCCCTTGCTAAATGCCTCACCCTTCGCTTAGTTTTATTTTTCCTCTGCGTTACTCCCTTTCGTTTGCTCTAGCTCTCTTTCCTCCTTCTTGTTTTCTCCCTATTCCCTCCCTTTTCGCATGCCTTATGACCAACCTTCTATCCTTCTTTCTCCCTGCTTTACTCTCACCAGTTTCACTCTCCCGTCTCCCTTACACTCTCCCACTTCTGTCGTTCTCCCTTCCTCTGTCCTTGTCTTGTTATTCCATCATTCCATAGCTTCTAACTTCCCACCTTTCTCCCTATTTGCTTTTGCTTTATCTCCCTATCTATTTATGTCCTCTACTCCCTTCCATTTTATTCTCCCAGTTTTGTTTTTGCTTTATGATCCGTATTATCATTTAGCCTCCCTTCTTCCCTCTGTTTTCAGTCTTCTTATATGTTTTATTTTTGTTTGTCCTCCTTCCCCATATTTCTTATATTGGTGTCACTCTCTTCCTTATTCTACGTCTTCTTGAATTCCTTTTGCACCACCTTTTATCTTCTTGTTTCCCATTTTCTCCGTTTTCCCTCTCTCATTATCTTGTCTTTTCTTCCCTAACTGTCTCATCCTTCTTTATTGCTCCCTTTCTTTGCTTTTCTCTCTTCTTTTTTTGTTTCTTACGTCTTCTCCTCCTATGTTATCATTTTCCTTCTTTATCACAGTTGTTCTTCCGACGCCTTTCTATTTGCTTCCCATCATCTGTTTCTCTTATACCACCTCCTTCCACTGGGTCCTCTTCTCCTTCCTTTCGTCTCCTTTCCTTAATCTATTCCTTTCTTTTCCACCACTTTCCTCATACCTCCTCTCATTGGCACTTCTTTCCTTCCTTCTTTCTCTCCTCTATCTCCTCCTTCGCTTCTCTCTTCCCCTCTCATTACTTTCTTCTTTCCTAGTTCCGTTCCATAATTCCTTTGTTCAAACCATCTTAATCTACCTTCTTGCTTCGGATCTCCCTTCTATCTCCTCTTCCTTTCCAAGTATTCTTTCCATATCTTCATCGATCCCTAACTCACTCCCTTTTTTGTCAACTCCTTCCCTGCTTCCCTCATAGTTTTCTCCATCCTTTGCTTCCTCATCTGTCTTCCTCTTACCACTTTTCCTTTTTCTGTCCTCGTCATTATCTCCTTTGTTTTCCTCCTTTCTTCTTCACCTCGTATTCTTCGTCATGCCTCCGTCCCTACTTTGTCTCCCTTTACCACCACTCTATTGTGTTCCCCCATACCCCTCCTCCACTCCTTTAACCGGTTACTATCCTCTCCCTTCCTCCCTTTAACCAGTTACTGTCATTCTCCCTCCTCCCTTTAGCCAGTTACTCTCCTCCCTCTTCCTCCCTGTCATGTTATTCACTCCCTCTCGACTCGGTTGCTTGACCCCGTCTCTGCTCATTCATATCAACGAATCATTATTCCCCTTTGGACTCCACAAGTTGTGGGCTCCTCGCTGTTGGGTCTGAAATATTCATCAAGAATTCTGTAATTAATATCCATTCGTAAAGGTCGATTCGAGTATCACTACATACGTACTGAGGAAGATCAACGAAACGGAGAAAGATATATGTACTGTGTTCTCTGATAAACATATTTTATTTGTAAAAGAAGTTTTGCAACTGACTCAACAACAACCCTCTTACGAAGCTCTTGGTTCCGAAGTGTTTGAGAGACCTTACTTCCTGGTACACCAGAACCAGTATTGACACATCCTCTTTCATCACTCTGGAACGGGAGAGTTCCCAGGATTTTCCAGTAAAGATTTTGTGAAATTACTTGACTAATTAACTCGATGCAGCGAGGAAAACGAATCACTGTCATTAGTTTCGAATACACTGCGACCCCTGAAAATGTTCAGCTTCATACGTCGCTCCAATTTCTAGTCCATTTTAATCCCTTCAGCACGACTGTACGACCCTCGTGCACGACGGTACGACCCTTGGCCCTTTTCTATGACGGTGTGGTCCTTGGCTTGATCATTAAGGGTCAAGTGAAAAGCCACACCATTATACATACTTGAGTCGAACCGTCATGATCAGAAGGTGGTTTTCAAAGGTCGAATCGTCGTGTTCAGGGGAATCGAAGCTCTTGAATCATAGGAATAGTCTTAGGTTCTAAGTTTTAATGACAGCTCCAGCCGATACCATCGATCAACCTCCCTGGGGTCTTCTGTACCAGGAATTTTCAAGGAGCGTATCTCGAAATCAGATGGAAATGTAACCGGTTTTAATGAAACCCAATTTCTTAAGAGAGTATCAACAGTAATATGCTGACCACAGTGTTTAAGGAGTATACAAACGGTTGAGATTTATACATATATCGGACGATACACAGTAAATGGGAACTAGAAAAGCCCAGAAATAAACTATTCATCATGAAACTAGTGTATTGTATTCAACGTGCCATTCGAGACACGAATGCTCTGTATATATTCTAAGGCATTAAATATATTAAGCTTATTGCCCTCGCGCGTAATGAATTAATTAACTAATAAATATATGAAACTAGTGGGGAATTCTACATGTGAAAACACCCAAGCCAGGATATCCAGACTTGCCCAAAACAGCTACACATTAAAATGTGTTTGTCGGTAATGCATCGCGTAACTGCACAGCACAAGTATAACTGGGTTGAATTAGCACGAGTAGCTACGTAAGGTTTCATAAACTTGCATGGAATGTTAATTATCGTCATGACCCTCGATGCTTAGCATGTTTAAATCTCTGGGAAATTATAATTCGCCATTACGACGCAACACACAAACTCACACACAAAAACACCAAACTTTTACTGAACTTTCCTGATTTATATATAATCGTGAACTGTTCTATTTTCGTTCTCATTTATCAGTATGTGTATATTCACGCTGCCAAATATCGCCAAAATTTCTCTTTATCACTTTCCTCGCCAAACTCACTCACGAAACAAGTTCAGCTTTAGATAAAGTGACTTATTGATTATCATTAAAAGTTTAGTGTAAGAAAATTTCTCTTGAACAGATGTTTACCTTACCTTCATAACTATACTACTTAGAAAGTATCTAAAATTACATTCCTAACTTGCCATATTATCTGATGTATGAACACACACACAATCCTAAGAATTTCCTGTCTTAGGTCGTTATATTTCTAATCCAAGTATTACACCACTGGACCAAGTATTACAGCAACAGTGTATCTCTTAAAGATTAGTTAGCTATATGCCGAAAATTGTAGGAGTTGATTGACTCTCACTGCTTACCTTAATAAGGTCTCGTATTCTTTGTTTTTTAATTCATATTTCACAAGCCATCCTTGTTAGTCTATCTTTTGCTGTAACTCATTTTATGTAAGATGTAATAAACTCTGAGCATGTACTTTCTGTACGTTGTATATTAAATGTGATTTTTGTGACACCAATCTTGTTCGATATAGTATTATGCTAAGACTAGGCTTCGTCTATATGGCATTCATTTTATAGCAGTTTCATAGCACCAGTCTTGGTATATATAGAATTCCCTTTCAACTGTTCACTGTTCGTTGCCTCGCTAACCTTTTCTTGGTCTGTTAGATTACATGATGGTATCCTGTTACGATGGTCTCAACGGTATCCGTTAACACCTCATATTCCCTCCCCTCCCAACATTTCATATATCCTTCACAGCGGTTGGCTTATGCTTGACTCCAAACCATTTCTTTAAAAACATTTTATTTACCAGGTACAGTAAATAATTTATAATTGTTAAATGAATTATTAGCCGAAACGACACGGTTTATATCCTCGATCTCTGATTCGCTGGCAAATTCATCCGCTAATTCGCCGACCCGGTTCATTACCCAACAGAGCCATTAATAAATTGCTTAACAAGCAGGACACGCACCGGGTTAATTGCCCCATATATCTACCGCTCTGCTGGTCTGAATGTGTCAACAAGTTCATCACAACCCGGACGGTGCCCTCACCCTTGCAGCACGACGGTACGACCCTTGAGCACGACAACACGACCATTAAGCACGAGAGCACAACCACCTGTACACGACGGTACAGCCCAGAAACATGACAGTGCGATCCTTGAGCACGACAGCATAGCCCATAAGCACCATAGTACGATCCTTAAGAACGATGACATAGCCCTTGAGCTATATATATATATATATATATATATATATATATATATATATATATAGTGAGTGGTGGAATGAAGAAGTAAAATTGCTAGTGAAAGAGAAAAGAGAAGCATTTGGCCGGTACTTGCAAGGATAGTGTAAATGAATGGAAGATGTATAAGAGAAAGCGGCAGGAGGTCAAGAGGAAGGTACAGAGGTTGAAAAAGAGGGCAAATGAGAGTTGGGGTGAGCGAGAATCAATAAGCTGTAGGGAGAATAAAATGATGCTTTGGAAGGAGGTTAATAATGTGCTGAAAACAAAAGAACAAATAGGAACATCGGTGAAGGGAGCAACGGGGAAGTGGTAACAGTTATTGATGAAGCTAGGAGATGGACTGAGTATTTTGAAGGACTGTTAAATGTGTTTGATGATAGGGTGGCAGATATAGTGTGTTTGGGTTGGGATGGTATGTGAAATGAGAGAGTCATGAAGAGTGGTTTGGTGAAGAGAGAAGAGATGTTAGAGGTGGAAGGAACAAGGAGAAGCGGGAGACTAAATTGGAGTTGGAAGAAAAGAGGGAAAAAGATTTTGCGCTATCGGTGCCTGAACATGCAAGAAGGTGAAGGCGTGCAAGGGATAGAGTGAATTGGAACGATGTGTTGTACAGCGGTTGACGTATTGTCAATGGACTGAACCAGGGCATGTGATGCGTCTGGGGTAAACCATGGAAAGGTCTGTGGGGCATGGATATGGACAGGGAGCTGTGGCTTAGATACATTACATATGACACTTAGAGAATGGATGAGAGCGAATGTGGCCTTTCTTTGTCTGTTCCTGGCGCTAACTCACTAATGCTGGAGGCGTTCATTTTCTTTATGGCCGTCTGTTTTTCAAGATAAAACTCAAGTCAACAATTAAGGACATCAAATGAATCCATCATTAAAGTTTAGATCTTCGAATTTGAACTTTGGTTATAAGCATTCCTTCACATGCTAAGGAAATTTATGTACACTGGCCATATCCATCACAAGATGACCACAGTGGAAATATCGTAAGAATCTATATGTTCAAAATCCAATATTGCTCTACAAGTATCGATCTGTTTACATATCTATAGGCCCGTCTGTGTCTATCACCAAGAAAGACTGTGTTGTATATTATAAAATGTTTTTCTGACTTGTCTTATGATTGGATGCAACGATCGTTTCTAATTAACTCAGTTGTCATCAAAAGCCAGTTGTTAATTGTTGCTGTACGATTCTTTATGCCAGAATCTATGCATCAGTTCCAAAGATCTTTAGGGGAACACAGTAATTTCCAGGTCGTGAAAAGATCAGCGGCATTTTTCATCGGGTGATAAATATGAATGAGGAAGTGAGCTCCTGTTGAGTGATGACCTGATGATGGAGGAGGAGGCAAGAACTGGGACGGATAGGTGGGAGGGAAGGGGAGCCGGCCCTCCTGCTGGCCCTCCTCCTGGGAAATCAGAGTGAGAGACGCGGGAGACGGTGAAAGTGTAAAAGGTTACATGAACTACTGAGTTTCGGTCTTGCCTGTACTGCGGGTCAGCATTAAAAGTCGTGGAAAAATGGTAAATTTAAGACTTGCAGATTTTGATTATCTTCTCGTTGCCTTTCATAGGCAAACTTGGGATGACGTCACCAAACAAAACCATTTGACCGTAGCTGGGAAAGATTTCAGTAAGATAGTCAAAGTAGCGGACGTAACTTGTAAGAAATTGCGTGTTGATGTAGGTAATAATGTTAGCACACTGAATCAAGAACTGCTTTTGTTTTCTAAAAAAAAAAAAACAAAGGAACACAATAGAAACACAAACGAAACAATGACCAATGTGATAGTTTAAGTTAGGTCAATATGAGTAGATAATGTGGAAGATTTATACGTAAAGGTAAATGTCAGTATGAAATATTTTCCAGCTTACCGTGCACGTAGAAATGAATCCCGCCGTCTCTCTGTATGTGACACATTCACAAAAGTTTTCATATCTATAAATAATAGGATCTTAGAAACCTACCTGGTTGCATGCACCACTAACACCTACCTATTTGTTAAACAGATTAAACGATTTGATTTAATATTATCTCTATGGCTAATTCATAAATGAAGCAAGACAGAAAACTGAGTAGTTAACAGAAAACGATAGCAATATAAAACATTTCAAGGTCTTAGAGACAAAAACTTTTCCATTGTTATCGGAACTTTTCCTCTACAAAGATTACAGACTTGATGCCATCGTCCATCCATCCCCGGGAGCCTCCCACCCATGAAATAGTCTCTCTCGGAATTTTCAAAATATTTCGTGTTTCCTGTCGGGTCTCAGTGCCTGAACCTTCGGTCAGTGAGAGTTACCAGTAAACTGAAACACTCGCTGTGTTGAATACCATTGTCTTCTTCGTGGATAGAAAGACGTAAGGCACGATTGGGAGCAGATTTACTCATGGTTTCAAAGATATTATACTGAATCGTATTTTCTCAATATTTCTGAAAGAAAAATGGAAGAAAACCGGGAGACGGGTAGAAAAAAGGAGAGAGAGAATTTCAAAAGACAAAAAGAGGAATTTTGTAATGTTCCCTAAATGTTTAGCTTCTATATCATGCACTATAGAGAGGCTTAATTCATAATGGCTGGTTTTTTCGTCCAGCACTAGCAAAAAAACAAATCTAATTCGATGATTTAGAGAACACCTTAAAGAGTCCAGCAAGACACTTTGTTCATAATGATATATCCTACAGCTGACAAATCCACCACACCCTCCCAGTGTTGTACCTCCACCACACGTCTCTCCTCGGGTGTTCCCAGATTAAGAGGCTTTTGTCTTTTTAAAGTGATTAGTGGCCTTCTGTCGCAACCATTCGGTGCGTCATAGGAACAAATAGGGATTTACATTTGCAGTAAATCCTGCACTGTGTTGTGCAGTGAACTCAAACAACTGTCTTTTTTTTTTTACGTTGAAAGCTCGTCACAGACAAAAGTCCACATCAAGGACGGACCTTGACTGAAATATGAAGAAATTAATGAAAGGGAAAAAAAAAGAGACAAGGAAAAGTATATACAAATTCAAGAGGAAGTGATAAACCTGTCTTTTAAAAAGTGCCAGGTGAAAGTTATTGGGAAAGATATGAGAGGGTAGAGAGTTCCAAAGCTTCGAGGTGTAGGGAAAGAAACAGTTATCAAAACCGCCCACCCTTGGGTTGCCGACGGCCGCATAGGAATTATGCGAAGTATCATGTGTGGTCTAGCTAGTGGTGGGGGCACACAAGCAGCCAACTCTCGGGAAGGGGAAAAGTGAACCAACATTGCGTAGTAGGGCATTCCTTCTCGTCGTCACATCAGGTTGACACAGATTAACATAATAACTAGCAATCATCCCAGCGTATCATTCCATCGACAGTTTAAACAGCGGCCATTCCTATAACCTCTTCAGCTAACAATTTAGCCAGCGACCACCCCTACGTACTCTTCAATGAACATTATATCCAGTAAACAATCAGTAGCTGGGAGATGATAGATTCCTCTGGAGTGAGAAGTTCCCCGATGAGATCGTACTCTTTTCGTCCACTGATTATGATAATGCACCCTCACCTACAGTAAAATTTTCCATTCGCGGCGTAACTTCATGCAGCCGGGTCCAGTAACACCAGGTGTTGTGTTTACTGGAACTAATGGTATGAGGCGGAGGGTTGGCCAGTAGTAGCAGTTCACTTCAGTTCTACAAGACTAGGGGCAGGAGGGACATGGAATACACACTGAGAATCAGACGGATGATCCGGACAGATGGGAGTCATTGTAGGTGAATATATAACTGGTTGCACTTTAAGGCAGAACTGTCCGTCCTGTTCTTCTTGTGTTCTGTCAGTTCTCTTAAAGTTCTTCCCTAACAAAGGCCTTCCCGGATGGGACATCATACCACACAAGCGATGCCTCTTTGCTGCCATCACATACACACACACAAAAGACCCGATTTTCTCTCTAATTTTCTACGTAAAGATTAACTCACACGAGAATCCTGACTCTCCGTCAGGTCTGGGAGGCAGGTGCATTGTTTCCCAGTGCCTCTCCTCCAGTTTAAAAACGATGGGATTCCCGTATATCACTTGCATATATTATGAATATTTCTAATGCTTCTGAAATTGTCATTAAAAAAAATAGTAGTTATGCATAAAATTATTGTACTTACGTGTTATGTGTCCATTTCCATAGAAAATGGAAACTTTTGTATTACTTTCTCAGAAAATGCAGTATAGACGTACTGAATTTGTAGTTAGAAAAGAAATGTCTCAAAATCTCACTTTTCACTGTTGTCAATCCTTAACAACTGTACTGATGATATCATTTGAATCCCTTTATGTGCCAGCTTGTGGCAGGTAGCAGAGCTGTGCAGATAATCCACACATTGCTAAACAACCTCCCCAGAACACGACCACTGGAGTCCAGATGTCTTACGCCCACGGGCGATCTAGGGTAGCAGGGAGGGGCCGGAGATAGAGCGGGCGCTTCCTCACCCGGCGACGCCCATGAGGTAACTGGCCAGTTGAGCAGCTCGACTCGACCCGTAACAGGCGCAAGTGCCATGGGGGGGGGGGGGGGGGGGGGGGGGCTTGGGGG
>JAYMFT010058879.1:9295-29426 GCA_038088735.1 Panulirus argus | reverse complement strand
TATATATATATATAATGTAATATAATATAATGACCTAACCTTCAGCGAACAACAGAGGCTACACTTGCCTCTTAGAAATATTAAAGTTGGTGGGCTGGATTTTGCGAACCTGCAAGACAAGAGAGGGGGTAAAAACAATGACGACGTTCTTCACGGCGCTTATACCCTCCCAGCTGGAATACCGTTGCATAATAACAGTATTTTTCAGAGTGGGCCAAATTGCGGTGTTAGAAAACGTGCGCAGCCGTTTCGCTTCCCGCATTGGCGCTATTGGAAATCCAAATTACTGGAAATAGCTGGAAGTACTGAAGCTGTATTCTGGAGCGCAGACGCTAAGAGATACCGTAATTTACACACGGAAAAAAAAATCCTGGAAGCCATTGTTTCCAATTTGCGGTCAAAAGCAGATCCATTTTTGGCATGACAAGCAAGAAGGCTTCTGGATTATCTCGTAAATGAAATCAAGAAGTGCTCTATTTACAGTAAGAAAAAGACAGTGTAAAAATCCAAGACTCGAGAGTGTTGATGGGTCGCTCACTGCTGAGCTTAGACGTGGTGGACGGTCGCCTGGTGTAAACGGACTGTTGTTTCTTGTTTGAGATTAAAGCTCCCTACAGCTCAGGAGGTGCAGGGGGCCCTGTGCTCTAGGGCGGCCCGCCGTTGTTGAGGGACCTAAGCACAGGGCCTAGGGGGTTGGGCTTCTTATCCCACCCACCTCCCACGAGAACCAGTCTCCCTCCGAAACGGACTGATCGTCGGCGGTTCTGTGTAGACGGAGCTCAGAGCTGTAGAGAGATGGTGTGTCCTGCGGAAAGTACCTTTGTACAGTGTACGTTATATACCCAGTGTGATATGTCCTCACTCCTCCATTACAATGTTAATATTTTTACCCAGCCGAACGTTTTTCTGACGGGACGAGGAGGACCCTTTGAGTCTCTGGGTCCACCTGTTACCCTCCTATGTTGATATATTGCGCATACTTTTCGCTCTATACTTGCCTCCACCTTCCCTTAACCACAACGGGAAATATAGTATCGTACACGTAATGTAGCCGGGGTTATGAGAAGTACACTATTGTCCTGGTGAGATATCGGAGGACTAGAGAAATACTCCATCGTATTGGACACAACAAGCTAGACCTTAAGGATTTTTTGTAAAACATTCAAAAATCCAGAAAAATAAAAGTATCCGCCAGTGTCCAGGTCCCAAGCATTCCGGATTATTGATGTACCTTTCTTTATGTGTAATCCTTAGCCGGAATAAAACACTGTAGGTGACATTATGGAAAGTAGCATCAGTGGCAGAGGCCCATCTTGTCCAGCCTTTCAGAGTCAAATTTACGGAAACACCACGGAAAGACTATTGAACTTGACAAGGAGGAGCTGGATAGTTTCCACTATGATGGAGTAGACCAGCCAGGTTTCAGTGACAAATAGCTCCGTAGTCCAAGCCCTAACCAGGGACGCTTGGGCGAGTTGCTACGGGGGAGATAGAAACAGCCAAGAGAGACAGAATACTGTTGTTAATACGTGTACACACACATTCGTACGTCAGGACCTTGGAAGGCTTTCGCCCCTTAGGCTGGGAGAATCATGATCGTCATATCATACCCTTCCAGACAGGGCTCGGGAGAGAAGTCATTGGCTCTGCTACCACTCCAGTTTCCGGGCTCGTTATCCCGCTGTTGCCTTTCCAGTTTTCGGGCCCGTTATCCCACTGGTGCCTTTCCAGTTCCAGGGCCTGTTATCCCACTGATGCCTTTCCAGTTCCAGGGCCTGTTATCCCACTGGTGCCTTTCCAGTTCCCGGGCCTGTTATCCCACTGATGCCTTTCCAGTTTCCGGACTCCTTATCCCACTGGTGCCTTTCCAGTTTCCGGGCCTCTTATACCACCACCACCACCACCTGTTTTAAACGGAACACCCATACAAAACTCACCAGTTTTCCTCGAGCTGACCTCGCCATATTCAGATTCCATGTATTTCAAATATTTGCTCGAGCCCGGGCTCCTCCCAAGAGCACTGATGTCGGTGTTTGAGCACCTCGTACACACCCCCACTTTCCCGAGCCCTGCTTCCAGGAGGATTAGGAGATTCCTCGTCGTCTTTGGGTTACGCTTGGAATAACATTCTGTTCATAGGTGTGCGAGGCTTAAGTGCCCAGCCTTTGGTCTGCAACTCCTGACTGGGTGTTTGGAGCGTCCGAAAGTATCGGTTTTAGGTTTCCTCATCCGCTAATTTTATATATAAAATAGATTTTCTTGATATGTTCGGCTCCCATCGGCTGTGTGGATGAGCCAGTTGAGTCGAAGTTTTGTGGGCGTATTTAGGGCACGTTCTGGTGACAGATGGAATCGATAAAAAGGATTGGAAAAAAAATGACTCAAGAAATTACAAAAGGAAATCATTTCTTTCCGGTATGGTGACAGGATCCGGATTTTTCCCAGGGCACGTTTTTCTTCTTCTTGGACATGACTTTCACATTTCTGGCTGATTCCAGGGTGGCCAAAGGTCCCCATCCATCAGAAGCTGCTAGCAGATGAGGCACAAATCCAACAGCTGTATTCGAACCTCCTCCACTTGTGTGGGAGCTGGATACACTGACCACATAAGTGGTAGAGGTTTGAATTCTGCTGTCGGAGGGTATTACGTGTTGTGAAAATTCGCGCTCATTGCTATATATATATATATATATATCCTGTCCAAGTCTGAGGTTATTAAGGAAGTTTTGTCGAGATGAGATGCAGATCGAGCTTGAGAAGGAACAGAATTGAAGAATGTCGGGAATGAAGTGTTCAGTCGTGAGCGTATGAGTGCATTTAGTTGTCTGTGGAAGAAAGGAAATCGTTGATATGAATGAGAACAGGTGTAGGGGCCAGGTCAGAACCTTGAGGGACACCGCTGTTGATGGAGAAAATGGGAAAAGCTGATCCATCAACAACTACGGAGATAGATCGGCCGGAGAGGAAGCTAGATATGAGGGAGCAAAGCGAGGGAGGGAAGCCAAAAGAAGGGATCTTAGGGATGAGACCCCGATGCCACACCCCGTCAAAAGCTTTGGATATATCAAGGGCAACTTCATAGGATTGCCCAGAATCTTACAGGGATGATGACCAGACATTAGTAAGATAGGAGAGAATATCAACAGTGGATTTCGCCTTAAGGAAGTCATACTGGTGATCAGAGAGGAGACTTTGAGATTCAAGATGACCGAAGTTTAGGAGGCGAGGTGGGATTCAAAGGTTTTGGAAATGGTAGATGTCAAAGCAACAGGACGATAGCTAGTCGTTTGAACGGTCACCCATGTTTACTTTATTTATGAATCCTCTCGCTTTTGACTAGAAAGTAAAGATAGATTTACATGGTCTGACCCCATAGTTTTTAACGATATATTGTATGATGGATGGTGTTAGCTGTGGAGAACTAGAGTTATTGGAAAACCCAGCGCTAGGGGTTCGGTAAAAGGTAAGCCAGCGAAAACTCCAGCGACCCGGCCACACAAGACAAGTTATGTGTGTGTGTTGTGGCGAGCGAGAACAGCTGGCTGTTATGGCCCGCACCTCCATAACTGTAGAGTCCGCACCTCTAACATTTCCATAACAACATTTCACTCCGGGTTTAATATCAAACTAGCCAGACGAGAGACCATAAAGCGTCCCATTATGAGTGAGAGATTGCTACTCAGTGCGCCATAACATCTGCCCCGTTGAGTCGCCTTCAGCCTCCTTCTTCAAGCTCGGGGTGCTCTCCCAGCCGTGGCCTGGTTGGTGCTCCCCGCCCCTCCCCCCTCGTCTTCTGCTGTGGTGTTCTTGCTCAGTACACCGGTACTGTGTTAGCTGGTCAGCCGCCGGGTGAGGAACCTGCCCCCTCCCCGAGATCCACCGCCAGGTAAGCACTTAGGGAACCAGATCCAGTGGTATCGCCAGGTGAGGAGAGGTGGTGGCCCCCGGCCCTTCTCGAAGGGTCACTTGTCAAAAAGGCACATGGTAATCGGATCATCTGTAGAGCTCAGCTCAACCGTTAGAGCGCTTAGTCCAGCCGTTCTGTTCTTCGCTTCGATACGAAATTGTTCGAAATATTACCTGCATAGCTTTAAGTCACATGCAGTTTTTTTTTTCTTTTAAAGCTGATTTATTAAGCTGCTCTCGTGAAAGACTCCACGATACATTCTCAAGCTCTGCTGGTCAGCTTGACGAGTGTGCTTGAGGTAGCAAGGGTCATCGAGCCTCACACAGAGAGTCGTTTGGTCTGTGGGGCGCCGGTAGCAGCAGCCTCAGCCACCAGTAGCTAACAGGAGCAGCGGGAGGAGGAGGGAGGAGGGGAACTCCAGTCGGGGTCGAGTGTTGTCAACTCCGCCACATTACTTGCCCCGCGAGATGACTGTGCTGGGCGGTAACGGCCTCTTCTTAGTGTTGCCCACATTACCCCTGTTCGTAGAAGTATCATTGTTTTATCTTTTTAACTCCTGGGCGCTGGTAAAAGCGAGGGCTGCTCTTGTTTGCCCAAGAACCAATCCATTCTGACGGTGTTTGTTTTTTCTTTTCGTACGGTAAGCTGGGAATCCTTTTGTACATTTACATAGTACTTTTTTTTACCCCCACAGAGTGTTATAGCTCGGATTTGAGCGTGTGTGTGTGTGTGTGTGTGTGTGTACGCGCGTGTGTGTTTTTGTGTGTGTGTGTATGTGTGTGTGTCCGAAGGAAATTCACGATATCGCCCTAGGGATGGTGAAGTGTGGCCGGAGAGTACCCCCATACCACTCGTGTGTTAGTATGTGAGAGAGGGAAGCCTCCCCTGCCAAGAGAGAGAGAGAGAGAGAGAGAGAGAGAGAGAGAGTCACAGATACGCAGACCCAAGGTCCAAACGAGGTGGTCTGGCCTTTAACACTACGAGAGAGAGAAAGAGAGAGAGAGAGAGAGAGAGAGAGAGAGAGAGAGAATGGGCGTTTACGTTCCTTGACAGGTGAGTGTGTGTGTGTATGGACCGTTGGTATGACAGCTGTGGGGTTCCAGTTGCCGGTTACATTAGAAGGAACCCTGATATGTATTTTTGTTCATATTACATTATCGATTGAAGAAGAACTCGTATTATACCAGAAGTAAAGTCTGCGGTAACTAAAAACACAATATGTGTGGCTTATTTGATTGTTTGGAATAGATAACAACTCTGAGAACATCAGTGCGGCGCGGCAGTAACATCTTGGAGGAGGAAATGACCCGAGCTGCCCTTGGAGGCTGGCTGGAGCAGTCGCCCCTCTCATTAATGGCGACATCTGGCAGCATTCCAGGCGGGACTATGGAATAACCGACGTGGTATTTACAGACTCGAAAATGATCGAATTCTCTAAATTTTCGGCAACGACCAATATTTTGTGGTGTTCTTGTAAATAAAACTTATGCTTTTGTAACTGAAAATAATAAGAGCTCTATAAATGCTGTGTTTGATTTTGTTTTCTTAAGCAAACAGTTGAAACGGATGATGATTTGCGTTTGTAAGTTGGAGGGTGTTATTTCAAATGGTAATGAATGTTAGCATTTCTTGAAAAATAAGAAAGTTTTTAGATAAAAATCAGTACAGTTGATAAAATTTGTATAGATTGATACTATGATAAACAGATGTAATTACTAAAGCCCTTGCATCAAAATATTCCCCTCTCCACCCTTCCATGGCAGATATTTAAATGAAAAGTGTAATGACACCATGTCAGGCTCTGTGATGATTAAAGGAAAATCATTCTGGATCCTCTCACTTCTAGGGCTTACCCAGGCTGTCGGGCCCTAGAGTTGTTAACCTGAGGAAAGTTGGCTATTCTCATTTGAGGCCCTTTCCACTCAGGCTATTAGGCCATGGGATAAGTTAAAGAAAATCTTATATAATCAATTTCAAGCTCCCAATAAAACTATCGGGCCCTGGGATTTGGACACTCCCCTTCCCCCCAGGTTTTCCTTAATAACGTTAATGCTTCAGCTGCAGTTGCCAGTAACGAATGATGAGAGCGTCGAGAGAAACTGTTTCGTCCTTGCAGTGTTTGGGTTATTGGAACGGGTGCGAGTTATCGCTTTACAACTTTTGAGTCGGTGTGGAATAAAAGTGATATTGTATGGGTTAGTACTATGTACGCTGCATGTTAAATTTGAAGTGGTTTACTTCAATAAATTCTTGAAACTAGGCATATGTTTTAGCATAGGAAGCCTATGCAACAGTATGGACCGTTTACAAGTGTTTGAATGGATAGAAGACTTGATTAACTCTCCTCGAAGGTGCGCACAATTTAGGGCCTCGAATGACCTCTTCGGCCACCAAGTTGAATCCCTCCTGAGCACACCTCTGGATGCGGCCGTTAAATTTTATTTTGATGAAGAATTCAAAATGACGTCCTATGGAGAAATTTTCTGAGAGCGCTGCGTTTATATATATATATATATATATATATTTTTTATTTTGGGCTGCCGCTCTTTATTTGTATGAAATTCCACCTGAATTACAGGAAACTTTATCTTTTTAGAGGACAAATTTTAGTTTTGATCGTGGAAATATTGCAAAGATTTCACCTGCAGCCTTTGGCGCTCCTAACCCTTGCCCTTAAAATTCTCAAGCGCTTGCCTTTGTCGCTCTGGTTCCAGCGTCTGGCGCACACTCCAGCCCTTGCTCTTGCCGTTCCAACGTCAGGCACAATACACCAGCAGCATATTGTCAATAATGTAGTTTCATTACCAATAATAGCATGGTATTAGTGGGCTTACAAGTAATTGGATGCAATACTATATGTTAACCAGACGATGTTCAAGGAATTATGGGATCTGGTACCATACAAATCCTCAATATTGATAATAGCTCCAGCAGAGAACGCTTGAATTCTCCTTGGAAGCGGGATGGAGGACGAACACAACAAAGGGAGGAAGGTAAAGGGGAAGCGGTGGTGGCTTGCGGCTCGCGTGTGGAGCGGGGCAGACATGCAGGCGACTGCCAGTGTCCAGATAGCAGGCGTCGTGAAACACGTTGATGTATGCTTGACATATGGTACGGATTCAGGCTTAATGACCCATTAAACGTAACAACATGCATACACATGCAGCAGCCTAGCTTAGTAGTTGTTGGGGCAAGCGAATAACAGGCTTCATGGTTTAGGTAGATGCCGGGTGGATTTCAGTAGCCTAGTGAAGAGTAGATGTTGAGGCAACGGTCGACTCGCTCCGTAGTTGCCCGCGCGTCCTTTTTCAGGTGAACCTTGGACGAATATTCTCCGAGGTTGGATAATGACTTATTTTTATCGAGGGAAATACAGTTGGTTTGTCACGAGCTAAAACTAAGTTGTTAGCCAGCAAGCATACGATTTCAGGATGAGCAAGATATTTAAAGATAGATATATATTCAAGCACTTGGCTATCTGGGATGTGTCACACGCTCACCTTGGCGTTGTTTACAAGTGGAAACCGACGAAGTTTTTGAGCGGTACGTCTTAAGTAGACTTGGATAAAAGTTTGATTTCCTCCTCAGAGAAGAAAGGTAGTCACCTGTCATTCCGATGGGGACAGCAGCCACTGTCAACAGGGAAAAGAGAAACTTACTTCGGATGGATGAAGATCGCTTGACGAAAAGGAAAATTGTTAATATGTACTAACAGTGCCTTTGTTGGTAGTATGAGAGGTGAGTGTGAGGTACTGCAACTTGCACACTTAATGCTGCTGTTCTCAGATCATACGTTTGCGGTTGAAGGTAGCTTTTGTTGACCTTGGAGGTGATGATTTGGTAGCTGCAGTTGATAATCGCACTGTCATTACTAAAGGTTGTAATCTTTGTTGCTAAAGTGGTCGAGGTTATTGTCTTCAGGGCTGAATAAGGATGTTGGGTGTTTGGTGTATTTGGGCAACGCTGCAACAGATGAGCGGGGAGCTTCTGGCCCTGTAATGGAGACTGGTTGGAATTCTGTGTTTGATATGGAAAAAAGTCTGGTGCACGGCCTCCGCAAGAGGATATGGTGACTTGAGAGTTTAGTGATTCTGGGAAATATGTTTTCCCTTGATATATTTATAAACACCAGCCCAAACAATTAAGAACATTTTCCAGTATTTTTAACGGTTGATCTGATAACCTGTGACGGCTGTGATATATTCCTGTAACATCAGCTGCTGTTGAAATAACAAAATGGCAACATGAATGTGAAGCTTTTGGTCGTATCCCGTTCACAGACAGTTGTAAGAATTGCATCGCACAGTTAAGTATACTGTAGTGCGCAAACGGGTGGCTCCACGGTTGTTGAAAGAAATGTTATAGTTGCGGAGGGAGGGGGGTGTGGTAGTTTCATTCTTGTGTCGCCTTGCCACACGGCCATAAGTCGCTCACAGCAGCATCGAAGTGTCGCGGCTTCTCGGGAAAGCAGTGTCGAAAACACAGAAAATCGTGGTGGCGTTACGTTCTTTTTCTGATCTGGACCTTCTCTTTAATTGAGGTGGAGGAAGTCTCTGCACGTCTCTGTTCCTCTGGTGCCTTTGTATTGTTGTCTGTTATATGGCTCAACGTTGTTGGATCGTGCGTGGGTCGCGGACAGTGGTAGTTAGTCTTGTGTTGAGGCCCTACGATGTAACTAGAGCTTCCTGTAATCAGTAAACTTTGCTGGAGTCTGGCCGAGGCTAGGGTTGCCGGTGAGGCGAGAGAAACTAATTAGTTTAACTCAGACCAGGGAAAGGGCAGCTTGTATTGCATGGCCTGCTGCCACGCCCTTCGTTGTTAAGAGATAGGCTTTGTTGTGCCATTCTCCTGATGTTATGATAATATGTTTCCCCTCTTAATGCTGCCGCAGCACACCCCTGGCTTTATAATAAACAGATCACAGGTTGCCGTACGTGGAGTTTACCGTAGATACACAATCTAGCAAGAGATTTCTCAGCTAAGTAGGGAACCATTACCCCTTCGCCTGCAGTTCAGCAGTGTTGCCGTATCTCGTTCACTCTATTGTCTATCTGTCTATCCGTCTATCTGTCTCTGTCCATCTATCTATTTATCTGTCTGTCTCTCCATCTATCTATCTATCTATCTGTCTGTCTGTCTGTCTTTCTATCCATCTATCCATCTGTCTGTCTGTCTGTCTGTCTTTCTATCCATCTATCTATCTGTCTGTCTGTCTATATATTTGTCGTTGCATCTCTGTCTTGTGGAAGCTGTCAACATTAGTTTTAGATGTGAAACAACAAATTGGTAAGTTTTAGCTCAGTGCTAAATAACACTGTTTCATATTTCTCCATTCTGTATTATATGACTTGGGAATGTATTTCATAACATAGTTCTCTGTGGATGAATAAAGTAACTGGTTGCCAGGGATGAATAAAGTAACTGGTTAACAGTTTTGACAGTAAGGATGAGAAGTTTTATTTACGATGTATTTACTTGGTTTCATGAAAATTTATGGTAATATGTCGGGAAAATCTTTTTATGCAGTGGGATGATGAGGCCTTATGATAGAATTGCAGTTATACTGATATAATCAAATGAATGTTAATGTGATGAAGCATTATGATGCTAATACTAGGTTATGGTTGTTATATAATCCTGCTTTGCAAGGAGTATCATGTTAATGAGACGTTGGAAGTTTATATGTTGGCATCTTAAGCCGTTGCAAGGGTATGCTGACGATGAGCTGCTGTGGGCTTGACACTGTGACCTGCGCCATAACTTAAGTGACAAGCGTATCATTAGCACGCAACTCAGGAACTTTCCCGGCTTACAAGTTCCTAACCTTTATGAGGGGGTTGGGAGACTTAAAAAAAAAAGGAGGCGACTCCTTTTACTGTTCGTAATTAAGTATGTTTTTGCTCATTTTTTTTATGGGACTGGAACTGTCAAGTACCCGCTCTTGTAGTGCGTTCCAGGAATTTATTACTCGAAGTTGGTTGTTCTTTTCTCGGCTCTAATGCCTGGGGGGGTTTGAGGCGGATACGCGAGTGTACCCTCTAATGCTTCCCATCTGAAAACCAGATGGCTTCAGAAGTGAGCGCTTCGGCTAGGAGGATGAAGACGACGCTCGAAGGCGAAGAAAATGGAGACGACGTACTTACGAGACTATATCTTGCACTTCATGACAGCAAAGCATATATCTGATGGGCATAAGAGGACAAGATTATGATATCAGCCTTGTGGAGGACGACTGGAATATCTTAAAGCGGATTTGGAAGGTCAGACGGGCCACATATAGTTGGGTAGTCTGATAAATAATCCGCCAGACACAAATTACCTTTCCAGGGTCATTTTCACTTCTGTGTCACGTAAATGGGAAGTACAAAGCTAGGTTTAGACTGACCTGATTTCGTTCTGAACATAATGATACCGAACTATACGAGGTTCGTGTGCAAAAATCCAGTGTGGAAGCTTTAATTGCCGGCTTTGTTGCCATCAAGCTCAGATTCTCTTGATTCAGTGACTCTCTCTCTCTCTCTCTCTCTCTCTCTCTCTCTCTCGGGAAAGAAACTGTGTCCGTGAATTAGGTCTCACGCCGTTAGCTACGGGCCTTGGGTAAAACCCTGGAAGGAAAACCCTGGAATGCTTTGCTGCTCCCGAAACGGCGTGTTTGAAGAAGGAACTGCAACAGCGGATTACTTAGCTTTGCTTTTTTTTTGTACCATTATTGTTATTTGAATTTTACCGCCTGAGGCACGACGGTGTGACCCTTGTTTAAGGACGTCGGTGCGACACGACTACGACGCCACGACCCCTTGGCTCACGTCAGAGATCTAATCGTGCCCGAGAGACGTAACGTTGCGTTGAAAGGTGGTCTTGCGTGCCATCGTTCTCAAGAGCTCTAGGGGGCTCGATAGACTGGTCCTCGAGAGAACTTGCCTCCGCTTAATACGCAGTGGTATTATAAGCAGCAGAACGTTATAACCCTGGTGGTCTAGCCGTGCCATTTAAACGCATAAAGTGGGTGGGACACATTACGTGTGGCCTACCCATTTGCCATCAGCCCCGAAGAACTTCCCCCTTGCAGCTAGCTGACTTGCTGTCGAAATCTGACGTCCTTCCAGCTTAATTCTCTTCTTCGCGCGAGGCCTCGCCTCGTTCAGATTATTTGTTTGTATACTCATGTTCTGGGCACTGACTCAGTCGCGGTACCAGGTACCTGGTATCCACCAGGTACCAGGTCCGTAGCAAAGGATCGGGACAAGTTAAAACGGAGTGTAACATCATCTATGCCTTCAAGTCCTGATACGTATGATCCCCCCAACTCACGCTCGGATGTAACATCCTACTTGCACGACAGGCGTACGAGGCTCTGTAAACTAATACCTCTGAAATCCAAAGATGCGATATGCAGCAAAGAAGAGACAACACCTTCAACATCCAGGACCCGATGCTTTTCAACACCCTGCTTGCAATCATCGGAAATACCAATGGGATGCAGAGTTGGGGATGTTTAAGAGTATACCGTGGGCAAGTATTTATAGAACGTGTAACAGACTGGCTACGCTATAGGGACTGCGTGGGCCTCATTCGGGCTACGGCGCCCAACAGCTTGGTCGACTAACGACCCAATCCAGCAGCCAGGCCCCCAGCACAGGCTGTGTGTTGGGGGATAGAAACACCCTCCCCCCCCCCGAGAACTACTCCAGGTGTACGCCAGGGTAGACTAGGCACCCTGAAGTGTAGTATTAAACCCGTTTACACATACGAACACTTCGCTTGCGCGTATGAGCTGAAAGATATTGCGTCGACAACTGCTCTCAGAGGGTAAGAGGGTGACCCTTGCGCCAATGTATTTAGCGGGGTCTTGGATGCATGTCAGGTCTCGCCTCAACTGGGTAAGCACACGCTCTTTCCGTTTTCAGGTGCCTTCACCTCGAGATCTGTAAACAGGGCGGAATTGGAGCCAACGAGATGGAGAGGATCACATCCTACAGTGTAAATGCTTTTTTCTTTTTTCTCGCTTTTAATGGTAATGACTGTAAATATCAGGCAGCTCGTAGTTGATGAAGGGATGGTGTGGTGGCGAAAGAGAGAGAGAGAGAGAAAATCATTATGCAGGATATAGCTATTAATGTGGCTCTGGGAGTCGACGGGCAAGTTCTGGGGGTCTCTGTTGCTTGAAGCTGTGCCGGGTGTATTCTGTAGCTTTGACGTACACGGAGTAAAGAGGACGCAGGGTGTAGGGCCTTGGTGTACCGGCGATGGCTTACGTAGGGCAGGGTGTAGGTCGGTGTGTACTAGTGGTCGGTAACACTAGGGAAGGGTGTTGTCCCAGGAGCCTTTGAACATGAAGTAGGGTGCAGGTACTTGTATTGTGGTGGTGGTGGTGGTGGGTGTGAACAGGAGGCTGGGCGGAGACCCTGATGTAGTGGTAGATATCGGTAGGGGATTCGACCAGCCAAGCGCTCATGTCTACCGTAAGAGAGAGAGAACATACAAGCTGCTCTCTCTCATACAGAAACACTCATCTCCTTTCACCTTTCGCTTCTCCCTCTCTTTCCCCTACTTCCATAGTCTGCCATACTCTTTTTTTTTTTTTCTTCAAACCCTCGCCCCATTCCACTCCATCCTAGGCTACTCACATCCATTATTCCCCTTGAGGGATCATTTTATTGGGTAACGCCCCGCACCCTTTTCATGTGGGACACACCACCAGTAGACGAAGAGCTGTCCGGATTATGCATACGCTACTGGTAGCAATCCAAATCAGTCTAGCGAGGTTCGTATTGATAAAAGCCTAGGTTTCAGAACTTCGAGTTCCTTCACAAAGGAGAGTACAGTGGCAAGTCTGCCTCTCTCTCTTCCGTCCCATCTCCCTTTTCACCTTTTGGTCTCGTCTTTCTCCCCGTTACTCACATTTCTCCCTGACTCTACTACTTCCCCTTCCTTCCCTCCGCATCACGCCCCTTCTTCCATCGCTCCCTTCACTTCCCACTCTCCTGGAAGCCTGCCACACAACGCAGTTGAGCCGTACTTTATGAAATAAGCTGCTTAGGGGCCAGTCCGTTTAATTTCCAGTAATGGAGTGCTAAGTTTAGGCCGCCTGAACTAATATGAGTCCAGGATTTTTGCCGAAGCTTCAGCGGTTGTTGATGAGTTGTGATCAGGAGCTGACCTTAAAGCTGTGTGTGTGTGTGTGTGTGTACGCGAGATTGTTAGGGTACGGGTGTTTTACCTTCACCACAGTACGCATGGGTACCAGGCATAGACTAGGGTGTGTGTGTGTGTGTGGGTGTGCGCGTACATTCATAGGAGTAAAGACATGGTACATACGTACATAAAAGGCTAAGGGGCGGAGTAACACGAGTGTAAAGCTCTCTTCCTCCCCGTAACACGCAAATAGTCATCACACACCCTGTTCCGGTTAAGACTCTTTGTGATGTAGACGGTGCAAGTTTTGATAGGCTTTTGTACGCACCGTCGCTCTAAACCACTCCATGCCGTCGTATCTTTCTGTCTGTGCAGACCGCGCAGTGTTCTGCAGCGGCCATGGTGAACCAGTTTCTCGTTCCTCATGTCAGGGTATTGCGTTACCTTCTTTTGTGCCGTGCGAAGGTAATCCCTTCCTCCCTTCTGTGGCCAGCTGGTCCGTGCTCTCTCTCTCTCTCTCTCTCTCTCTCTTTACGGTATCTGGTATGCGTTCTCTCTTACGGCATATTGTTTACAGTAATTGCGTAATTATAGTTATTAACCGAGATGAAGGGCAGATGCTGAGGTTGGGCCCGGCATTGAATACGAGCGACCATCTGTTGCGCGGCGAGCCTCGCCTCTGGACCTGGGTGGCTGGGTGGGTGGGGGGGGGGACCTCCGAGGAGTTGGAATGTACCCTGACTGGTACTGTGGTTACTCGTTAACCTGGGAGCTCCGAGGCTCGTAGGCTGCACGATGCCCGTTGCGTTCTCCTATAAAGTGTGGAGATCCCTAGAGTGAAGGTTGTGGAGGTTAGAACAGGTTGGAAGTTGAGCCACGGGCGGTTTTCAAACAGCGTGGGGCCAGAGCTGTTTCGCTAGTTGCCGCGTTCGGGATATCCTTGGTGTATAAACTGCGAGAGAGAGAGAGAGAGAGAGGGTGACTGTAGAGGTGGGATGGCCTCTCCCCCTGCGTTAAGCAGTGGAAGCTAAAGGGAGTGGAGGAACGGAGTGATAAGCTCTTCTGTATGTATGAGATGTGTGTCGCTTTGTCATTGTGTGGTGGGTGATGTCAGTGTTTATACTGGTCTAAGTGTGTATTGGGGGTGTAGGTGTGTGTGTATATAGTGTTTTCCGTTTTCTTGTTCGGTAGGTCGTGTGGTGTTGCATGGAAGGCTTCTCTCCAGTGGGTCAGCCCGTGTTGCAGAGAGCGTTTAATGGTTTTGTGTTGGGCGTATGGAACACTGTTGTTCTCCGAGTTACAGTGTTCAAGGTTAGTTCAGTGCTATTGTTCAGCCCGTTTGAGCAAGACGGTGTGACCCCTAGGTATATACAGCGGCCTTTGACAATGCTCTTTTAAGGACAGGTCAGAGTGCCGTAGGTTCGTCATATCCAAGGATCACACAGTCAGACTCTTAACTGTCGAACTGTCGTGCTCGGAAAGTTAGCGGCAGTCGAGTCTGTGGGGGAGAGACAAGGGAGGGAGGGAGGTTGTGCGGCCGTGTTGGTGTCGCCTGGGGCGGCGCTGCTCGGCTGTGTTGACACTGCGGTGATAGCCCACAGAAATGGGCCTTCGTAAGTCGCATGGAAAATGGGAGGCCTTGTGACATTGTGGTCCGGGGGGGCTCGAAACCTCGAGTTGATTGGGCCAGAAGCAATTGCCCGGGTGCCAGTGAGATTCCACTTGCACGAGCTGTGAACTACAGTTCCTGAGGATTGCTGCAGTTTCCGTTAGTGCTTTCTTCCCCGGTTTTTTCACTGCGTTTCAGTCTCAAGTCTCAAAAGACTGGTTCTCCCGGCTTTATAAGTGTAAGTGCATAGAAGGCTGCCCTTTTTTAAGTCTGATTTACCTCAAGTAAACGCAGAAAGTAATGGCACTGTACGTGATTTCTTTTAGAGTATTGATACCGCAGAACAGTGAGAAGCCGTGATTTTTCGTTGGCTGTGAAAAGTTTTATCTTTAACTTGAAGCGTTGCATAGCAGGGGAAAGGTTTCACTGCATGTCAGGGGTTTCACTGCTTGGCAAGAGTTCATTGCTTGGTTGGGGTTCACTTCTGGGCTGGAGTTCACTGCTCGCTCGCTTTGTGGTTATGGCGTAGGTCGCGCACTGGGCGTAGGCGCGGTTTGCGGAGGACATCAAAGTGTCGACAACGAGCAGGTATTTGTGGACGTGGGGACTTTGTCTTGTGTTCTGGTGTGGGTGTGTACTCCGGTGTAAGGGAGGGTGTTGCGGGATCCAGGACTGAGTGTAGACCAGAGAACAACGTAAGTGTAGAGAACACGAAGACCCCTAGTGAGTGTGTCAAGAGCCTCTGGGGTGTTTTCTAAACTCTATAGCCACTGGAGTAAGTGTACCGGGTGTTTAGACTTCGGAGTGGATGTCTCGTAAGGTGAGGAGCTGTGTGTGATACAGCGTAGCCCAGTGGGTGTCGAGAGTGGCTTGGCGTGGCGCGGCGATGGGCGAGTTTGTAGTATGTATGAGGTGTAGTCAAGGTCAGCGTGGGTCTGGCCACCAGCTGCCGCCTCGGCGGGTTTTTTATCTTGGAGGTGTGTGGGTGTTGGTGTCCCGCCCCGCCCCGCCCCGCGGCCCCACACCTGCCGTGTGGGTGTTGGTGCCTCACCCCGCCCCTTTGTCTTCACATCTGTGGTGTGGGTAATTGGTACCTTACTACCCCCCCCTCCCCCCGCCCTGCGGCTTCGCACCTGCGGTGTGAGTGTGGTGGTGCCGCCACACGCCAGAAGACTCCCGCAGTCCTACAATCTCGCTCTACCAAACACCTACTAATGCACACACACACACACACACACAGTTACCACAATACAGTGTTACAGTACCATACTCTTGGACCTTCATATACACTTGGTAGACCACATACTCGTCACCCTTCAGGTCGGATGTGGGTAAATATTGGCTCGGGAATAGGGTAGTAGATTCATGGAATAAGTTCCCAGGTACGGTAGTGGAAGTTAGGTAGGTCTTTAGGTGGCTTTAAACGAAGGTTGGATGTGTTTCTGGGATCAGTCGGTTGGTTGTATGGTGGACAGACTCAGGACCCGCCTAGCCTGGGCCAGTAGAGGCCTCTTGCAGTGTCCTCACCTCTTGTGTTCACCTTTACGATGGTGTGGGAGGTCGGTCTTCTTCCCCCTCAGCTGGGTCTTGGACCTTACCTTTCTACGGTTCCGGAGGTCTTCTACCACCCAACCCCCCCGGCAGCTGGGTGTGGAACCCAGCTCCCGTGTTGCTCTTTGCTGCTCCTGCCCGACGCACTCTGCCGTGCTCCTCTCGCTCTACTCCGCCCTCCATTTCGCCCCATTTCGCTCTGCTGGCCCGCCACACTTTATTTTCACTTCGCCAGCCCCAAGAGGTGATTACCTTCCCTTGCCTTCAGGTGTCCCCCGCCGTCCAATTAGAGTTTATAATTAGCCAGTCCCGCTGCCAACCCTCCCCCCCACCCCCACCCAGTTAACCCCCCCCCCCTTCCCCCGTTATGGCTTCTTGGACGGCAGGAAGGCTGTGGGCTCTGATTGCCTCCGGTCAGGACGGTGGGCACTGTCTGGCTCACGCCTCGCGAGGGAAAACGCGTCCATTTTGAAGGCGAGTTTCTGGCTGGATTAAGCCCAGGTGGCAAAACACGGTTATTACACTTACAGGGGAGGAAAGTGCCTTAATTGCAGCTGGGAGCATTGGCATCATTATGAGGGGCCTGGGGACTTTTCTGGGGGGAGCTGGGGAACGTTGGCTTCCTTATGAGAAAGGCTAGGAGCAGTGTCTTCGTTGTGAGGAAGCCTGGGAACATTTTTCGTCAGTTTGAGGAAGATTGGAACATTTTTTTCTTCGTTATGAGGAAGCTTGAAACACCTTCTTCAGTATGAGGTAGCTGGGAACAATGTCTTCAGTATGAGGTAACTGGGAGCACAGTCTTCAGTATGAGGTAACTGGGAGCTCTCTCTTCAGTATGAGGTAATTGGGAGCACTGTCTTCAGTATGAGGTAACTGGGAGCACCGTCTTCAGGATGAGGTAACAGGGAGCACTGTCTTCAGGATGAGGTAACTGGGAGCACTGTCTTCAGTATGAGGTAACTGGGAGCACCGTCTTCAGGATGAGGTAACTGGGAGCACCGTCTTCAGGATGAGGTAACAGGGAGCACTGTCTTCAGGATGAGGTAATTGGAAACATCATTTTCAGTATGAAGAAAAAAGAAAATCCCAGATTTCCGACGGAGAGGAAAATCCCCTCATATCAGCAGATGCGAAAGATGTTCTGTATTGACACATCTCACGAGCGAATGGTGCAGAACCATCGACATAACAACACAAGAGGAAAATACGTAGCTTGGGAGGAGAGGAAAGTGTGTGGCTTACGAGACGAGAGGAAAAATTCCTTGGTCGCATCTCTGGAAGGGACGGACACAAGCCTCGGTCACAGGCCGTAAGGAAAGTGTCCTGTTACTCAAGGCAGGAGAACACCCTTTAGTGTCTATCATACCGTTGAGAGGAAAGTGTATTGTCATAACCCGAGGGTGAATATCCTTCTCAAGACCGTAATTAAAGTAGAATAAGGTAAGGTAGGGTAAAGGTAAGGTTATGTAAGGTAGGGAGGGGCAGAAAAAGACCTTTGATTATTCTAAGCAGGGAATGACTATTATGGACGGCTTTGCTGGTGATCACATCTGGCCAAAAAGACATTTCCCCCGTGGCTTACTTATTTATTTAGAGAGAGGGGGAGGGAGGAAGGGAGGGAGGGGATCATACTTACTCTATTCCTGGTACATGTTTATCCCCATGTCGTGTGTGTGTGTGTGAGGTGGGTCTTTGGGTCGGATTGAATGATCGTTAGGGAATTTTGTTTCACCTAGGAGCGTCCCCACAGTTTTTTTCTGTTCTCTCGCGAGAATTGACGAGAGATTGCTTGAAGTCCCGTACCCTTAAATGCAGAAATCTTTGCCATGGTCTGAAGGGACACACACGAGTTCTCGGTGAGGTAGAGTTGTAGAATGTGGCAGCGGCACCTGGCGGGCGGGCAGCAAGGACGCCTCAGTGAGGTCTTATCTTTGGCTAATGACTCAGGACGGCCTCTCTCTCACTCTCTTTCACTCGCGCGCGCGCGCGGGGCACCGGGTCTTAAACACAGGTTGTATTTTTCGCCTCGACTGTCTCCAAAGTCCTCTTTAGCATTCAGACTCGCACACACACACACACACACACACACACACACACACACACACACACGGGCAGGGAAGGCCCTTCTCGCCTCAAACGCCAAGACTTAAGTCACTTCCGCTGGGCGGGACTTGTGCGAGTTTTAAGTTATGTGAATGAAGCCCTGTTGGGAGAAAAGTTTAGATAAACCGAAGTAAAGGGATGGAAGTTGGAGGAGGAGGAGGAGGAGGAGCCTGCAGTATGTGTTGTCTTTCTTGCCGTTGTTGTGCTTAGCTTCCCCAGGAGGTCCTCACACAGCCCGGGCCCTTGTCTTGACCGAGGGAGGGAAACCTTTCGGGGTCCCCTCTCTCGCAGTGGAGGGAGGGCAAACGCCGTATCGTCTGCCTAAGTGACTGTTCTGATAAGCCCCGTAACTTAACGTTCTGTATAGTTGACTTTTGTATCGTTAGCGGCGGCTGTGTTGTCCAAGGCCTCGCTCGAGGTGACTTCAGCCATAGGGAGCGGGTCGGACACAGGTGTTCCTTCCAGGGTGATATTAACACAGTACCAATGCACTTCTTCGTATCGTGTCGAACATTTGTAATGATAGTACGTGTTATTGTTTATATACAGTAGATATCGTGTTCGTCGTAATAACATAGATAAAATCTTTTTCATTAACAGATAAGCGTTTTTAATGAGTACTCTCATAAGTGATTATTGACTTCAAGTATTTCAGCAGTTATGTCTTGCCCTATTCTTTACTTTGCGCTGGTTGCTGGAGCTGGCCTCTACCCACTGCACCAGGTCTGCGACCAAGCTTCCCCCGGTGAGTCTGGTCGACTAGGCTGTTGGATGGGGTTGATCTCAGTTTCTTATACGAGCATATTGTGCATCCTGTCTGGCCTGTCACATCATGCAGAAGACTCGTCCAATTCGCTTGGGAAGAAACCAACCCTGGAGCGTTTCCATGTTGTTCCCAAGCGTTACCCAAGAGTAACACTGGAAGCAAAATTTGCATTCCCTCCGCATCGGATGAGGAGAAGAGTTCGTCTCGGTCTCGTGTACAGATCTATTTTTTCTTCCCCTGTATATTTACCGATTAGGACAATGTGCCTTCAGGGGTTATTCATTCGCCTCAGTTTCGAACTCTGCTTCGTGGGGAAGAAGTGGAGGCGACTCGAGTTCTTGGTCAGGAGAGAGTCTAACGTCCCTTTTTATATCTTTTGTAAGATTATCATAATCGTACCCCACTCATATGGTAAATGAGACTTGGCCGTGCTGAAGACAAGTGACTGACGTATGTTTCGAGCATCAAAAAGGAGGAGATTTACTCCCCCAGTCTTATTCACAGTACATATTGTACCGTTCTTTACTACGTAGGCAATTTTGACTTATTTCTCACCGTTTTTAAAGTTTGGATAACGTTAGTAACATCTCATGGGTGAAATTCCACCTCCCGACTCTGAAGAGAGGAAAGTAATGCGTGATTCATGCGTGTTATAAAGCGACCTGCTTGTTGACGACCCTCGTCGTAAAGCAGACGACACTGACGATCTTGGACGACGACCTCCCTGGAGGAGGAGGAGGAGGAGGAGGGAGCCTCCTCTTGCGAAGGATGATAGTGTGTCAGCTCGTAGGAGAGGCAGTCTTCCGTGTCCCTCGTCTTGTTACGGAGGGTCATAAGGACTTGTGGCAGTCATTAAGTTAAATGAGGATATTGGTAAATGGTCCATTACTGGGGACCGGGCGTGGTAGCGTGTGTCAGTAGTGCTCTGGCATCCATTATCGGCACTCACACCTCAACCCTTGCCTCTCCCTTGTCATCGTCCTCCCACTTACTTCTCCCTTCCTCTCTCTCTCCCTTCCTTACCCATTCTCTCTCTCTCTCTCCCTCCCTCATTTGATCT
>JAYMFT010058868.1:0-14980 GCA_038088735.1 Panulirus argus | reverse complement strand
CCCCCCCCCTGCGGCTTGGGGGGCGCCCCCACCTCCTTCCTCCCCCCCCCCTACCCCCCCCGCAAGCCAACGACCCACACCACCAGCTCAGAGCTTCTCAGGGCGCTAGTGGGCAGCGCGCTCTCTCTCTACCTCTCCCTAGTATCAGCTGCTTTATATATAGATAGATAGATAGATAGATAGATTAGATAGATTGATAGATAGATAGGTGAACAGATAGACAGATGTACGTATATTCGACCTGGAATGCGGTGGGGGCGGGGGGAGGGGCCGATTTAGCTTTAGGGGCCATCTTTAAACGCCCTCATCACGAAGCCATTCTAAATGTCCCTCTTTAAACGCCCCACCATGAAACCTTTTAAATGCCCCTCTTTAAACGCCCCATCACCAAGTCTTTTAAAATGTCCCTCTTTAAACGCCCCATCACAAAGACTTTTTAAAATGTCCCTCTTATAGAGCCCCATCAAGAAGCCTTTTAAATATCCCTCTTTAAACGCCCCATCGCTAAGCCTTTTTAAAAGTCCCTCTTTAAACGCCCCATCACGAAGCCTTTTAAAACCCCCATCACAAAGCCTTAAATGTTCCTCTATAAACGCCCCACCACGAAGCCTTTGTAAATGTCCCTTTTTAAACGCCCCATCACGAAACCTTTTAAACGTCCCATCACAAAGCCTTAAATGTCCCTCTTTAAACGCCCTATCACGACGCCTTTCTACATGTCCCTCTTTAAACGCCCCACCAGTATGCTTTCTAAATGTCCCTCTATAAGCACCCCATCACAAAGCCTTTTAAATGTCCCAGTCGACGGGGGAGTGGTGTTCGGGGCATGATCTGGTCGTTCTTGCAGCTGTGGGCCGGGGCGCAGGCGAGAGCCAGCGACCATTTGCTGCAATATTTCATGGGAACCGGCCAAGCGTGGTGTTGGCTCGGGCCCTCCCACGGGACTGTTATTGCTCGTCTTTATCTCTTATCTCTCTCCCACCTCCTTTATCTCTATTGCTGGCTATCTTGGACAGCTTTCGGGTGGGCGGGCGGGCGGGCGGGCGGGCGGATACCTCGGGAGCCGATAAGCGCTCGAAGACATTTTCTGCCAATGTAGCCGTTGTGTCGTCAGACGCGGGTTTACATTCGAGAAACGACGCGTGGCTTTTGAGCTGAATCTTCCTGCCTGATACGCCGTTTATTGGCCAGAAGACGCACATGCGTGCGCTGGCCACGCGACGCCCTTACGCCAGCTGCTGCTGGAGCCCCACGCGGCGACGCCCTTACGCCCGTTGGCCGGGTTCTCTCGGCTTTTCCGGAGGAAGAGGAGACCAAATGACCACGTCTCTTCTCCGTCCGATAGACGGAATCCTCCTGTGGCCTCGCGTCCTCGCTCCCACACCGCTCCTGCCGCAGAGGGAGGCGACGACGACGGGGTCCACGATGCCCCTCCCCGGCAGGCAGCGCACTCCCATTCTCGTCCCAAAGCGACGACCGTTCCTGCCGTCGCTTCGCTACCCGGGTGTTCCAGTCGTCCGGCCGAAACGACAGGCGTTCCGACGTTCACTACCGTGCTCTAACAGCGTGGTTGATCAGTCAGCAACGAGAATCAGTCTAATACGGTCAGTCGAACCCGTGAATCCAGCTTCGAACACGACCACATGTACAATTCACACACATGTAACCTAGGGATTTCCGACCTTGTGGTACGACATATATATGGCACCTCAAGACTTGTGGGGGGGGGGTCTTATAGTGGTGAAAGAATCTCAAGTCCCTGTGGCGTGGTGTCGCATTCCCGGGCCCCGTCTCGGGGATCGAGGGCAGAGGTTCGAATCCTGGTTCGGGCAGAGTCGGTTCACAGTCTAACCCATAGGTCCATCCTTTACCTAGGGGCTTGGTCGATGAAGTGTGTACCCGGCGTTAATGAGATGTTGGCAAGGGCATTATTAACTCGCCCCAGACGTCGTAGTTAAGATACAAAAGCAAGAATATACTGAAGGCTCAAGTCACCCACAATGGTAGAGTTAAAGTTCACCCACATCCTGCGTGACGAACCCCACTTCCGGTGGAAGGGTCGGAGGGGGTCACGCGCTGCCAGACGTAGCCAGAGGCCGGCTGGTCGTGGTGGTCGTGGTGCCCCGCTGCCGTGGCCACCACTCACGCGTGTGGTGGAAACTGTCGTACGTAGGGAGCGTCAGAAACCCCGCTGTCTGTAACGGCGAGAGAGGAATGCGTTTGGGGCGAGAGTCGGACATGAAATGTGTAGCCTATTTAGCGTATTAAAAAAAAAAGAGACCCCATTGCCAGCTAGAACGAATGTCCACTTGTGAGGCGTGTCTTGGAGTGGCGCCTGGCCACACTAGGAGGAGCTGGACACGCCATTCTCACATGTAAGTGAGATAAGGGAATACATTTCCCCTGACACGTCCCATTGTGCTGAGCACGGGGAAACCTTCCTCCTGGCCTCCTGTCGCTTTCTCTTGTACATTTCCCATTCACATGCACTCCTTCCTTGTAAGTACCGTCCAAATACATCTCTTTTTTCCTCTTTCGCTACACGGAATCGTGTCGTAAAGAACAACTGCAGCCATTAATTATAGAATGAAAAATATAGCAGTGACATGGTAATACAAACCCCGACAAATAATAAAGACATGATAAGCTAAAAGAAATGTAAATAGTAAGGATGATCCGTTTTGTAGAATTGGATTCGAACTCTGTTTCTCGAGCCTTTCGTTCACAATGCCGATCCTAATAGAGATAAGAAGACTGCTTATCTAACCTATGGTTTCCCATGAAAGGTGACCCTTAGAGTACATTACCCAATCACCTACTGCTTGTGTTGTAGCACACACACACACACACACACACACACACACACACACACACACACACACACAGTTAAAACTCATCGTTCCTCTTCACTATCGGAAAAAAACTTCAGCACCAACGAACCAACCAACCAACACTTAGATGCTACTGGCCTCCGTGGTGTAGTGGCTAGCGTTACTGACCATCAAGCATGCACGGGCCCGTCTGGATCAAACCTACTTAAGTTCGAGTCCTGGTCGCGGTAGGCAGTCCACAGTCCACCCAGCTGTTCATCCACCCCTCAGGGGCAATACGAGTGTAAGACTCTCTCCCCAAAATACACTAATGACACATCCTTCACCTGGTGTAAGAGGTTACATGTGAAATTGTTCGGTGGAGGATTATACAAACGCACCCACAGGTTTATGTTTTCGTCTTGAAAACCGGCGAGGAACCCAGCTGGTGTCGCCTGATGACTTGGATGGTAGACCCCCTCTTTCAGGTGCCGAAGTACTACTGGTGGGTCTTCCATGATAGCTGGTTGGCTTCACAGACCCCCGATCCAGGTGCCGAAGTACTACTGGTGGGTCTTCCATGATAGCTGGTTGGCTTCACAGACCCCCGATCCAGGCGCCGAAGTACTACTGGTGGGTCTTCCATGATAGCTGGTTGGCTTCACAGACCCCCGATCCAGGCGCCGAAGTACTCCTCCTGGTGTCTTCAATTGAGTTTAAAGGAGGGGGAGAGGCAGCGGGTTCGCGTCTGTATCCCGGGTCAAGTTGGCTCTATTATTCTCTGTAAGTTGGAAACACTTTGATGTCTTAAAGAACCGGAGGGAGAGAGTTTGGTCCTGGGTCCGGGAGGCTTTGCATCCCTCAAAGGCTCTTGGAATAGTTGAGGAACTTTCTTTCCCTCGCTGACTTCCGATGATTTTGTTAATATATAATCTTTTCGGCTGAGTGTAGTAGGGCTTTCAATTTCCGGGGTTTGTTTTTCTTTTCTCCTATCCGACGATTCTCTTGGCGAAGTTGGCGCTAGCGATGATGAGGGTGAAATCTTTAAGACTCACTGAAGAGAAACCTGACGGAGTTCTTCCTTGACGTGGCGAATACGAGGTACTCGCTCGCTGGCATCCAGTAACAGCCTGCTTCATCGGGCAGGTTTGCGACACCTTGGGCACGACGGGGCGACCTGTGGGTACTGACAACCCGGTTCTAAACCTGTCTGACCCTAGAGAGGTCAAGAGTTCAGGTCATCGTACCCAGAGGACCTGGTCAAGAGACGCCCCGACTTGCTCAAGGGCTCTGAGAGATCGACTCGACGCATCTCCCACAGTTCGATTTTCATACGACTCTGCTTCTGCCGGCGGAGACGACCGACACAGATGTTGTCTGCGTCACCCGCAGATGGTTGGCGGTTGTTACACCTGCTAACACTGACGTTGGGAAGGCCCAGCTGTCAAGGCAATATGACAAGGGTGACCCCCAGTCAGGTCACGGCCTTACGGTGACCCCAATGAGGTGAGGGCTATGTATCAAGGTCAGGTGGGAGGGTGTGTTCCACGTCTTGGGAATAAAGTCAGGAGCTCGTGAGAGGACAAGAGCTAAGGAAGGAGTAGCACTGCTCCTGAAGCAGGAGTTGTGGGAGTGTGCGATAGAGTGTAAGGAAGTAAATTCCAGATCGATGTGGGTAAGACTGAAAGTGACAGACTTAAGGAACTTTGGAGGTGTCGGCCCGGCAGAGAGAGAGAGAGAGAGAGAGAGAGAGAGAGAGAGAACACCACCTATCGGCTCGGGTCTCGCACGAACACTGCATATCCTGGTTTGGCGGCCTGACCTGACGGGGCAGAGAGGGTGGGTGGGTTCCAGGGAGGTACAAAGGCGTGGGAAGTCCTCGCGGGAACGTCCCGTGTGAATAGATAATTAAACTGACATCTTTGTAAAGGGCTCTCCACCCCTGCCGGAGACAATAGGAAACGGAATACTGAGAGAGAGAGAGAGAGAGACAACGGCTCTGTGTGTGTGTGTGTGTGTGTGTGTGTGTGTGTGTGGGAAGCCAAGCCTTAGAGTATCAGGAAGTTGGGGGATGTTGGAAAGTTTATATTCTTTCCCTAGGAAGACCTGCAGGGCTAAGAGGAGGGAGTTGGTCCGTTGAGTCCTGGGAGAAGAAGGAGTCCAGGGGGAAAGTCCATAGGACAAAAGACAATATTAGATGTATTCGGCATTACGTTGTTAGTGTGTGTGTGTGTGTGTGTGTGGAAGTATAGGTCAAGGTTTGAGGATTTTTCGTGAGAACCTAATGCCGTAGTTCTGGAATGCTGGCGAACCAATCCCCCCCCCCCCACACACACACACACACACACACACACACACAAACTGCATACAGACATGTCTGTCGAGGTGCTGAAACAGCTTCGTGGATCCTGAGCCCGAATTCTGAGGCTTCGGTTCCCCTCCTTTCGAGCTACGAGAACGAAGGGGTTCGAACGCCCGTGACGTCGCGTCGCGTCCCCTTCGACGCTGAAGGAGGCGCAGACGAAGTCGTCAGAGTTTAATGCGTTGGACTGCAGTGTGGCGTAAGGTGTTGGGGACCCATCCTGCGGTTGGACCTACTCAACGATCCTCAGTGTGTGTGTGTGTGTATGTGTGTGTGTGTGGTCGCCCGGGCGGGGCCAAGCCTCTGTCATTATATCAGGGCGCGCTGGGGTCCGACGAAGACACCCACAGTGTGGTCCAAGACGTGCTTTACTTGGCCCTAGCTCCCCCCGCCTCTCCCAGCGACGTGAAAGTCTGTGAAAGGTGCGAATGACAGCCTGTGGACTAGTGAGGCAGGCCTGGCCTCTCCGCGTACCCGAGGGGATGAACAGCTGGGTTGACTACGGATCGACTACCGCGAACAGGATTCGAACTTACGCGGACTCAACTCCGGACAGCCCTGTGAATGGAGCAGTCGATGGTAACAAACGAAAGAACAAGAGAGAGAGAGAGAGAGAGAGAGAGAGAGAGTTAGGATACCATTCTCCTTCCTCCATTCCGACCAGCACATTAGAAAGTTTAAGCACATTTGTTTAGCAGTAAAGCGGCAGTTACACGTAACGGTGTACGGTGACGCGGGCCTTTGTGACGCAAGCCTTTTCATCCCCACGTCGTCTTGAGGCTACGAAGACGGCGTGTTGACGCAGAAGGGGAAGGGGGAAGAATGAGAGTAATTGAGACATGGGTGACGGAGAAAAAGCCGAACCCTCACCATTGTCCGTCGGGAGATTGATGGGTACAATTAATTTCCTGACGAGTGACGCGCTCAGAACCTCAGTCCGCTGGACACCGACTTTCACGCCTTGTTAATCTGTCCTGAGAGGTCCTCCTGTAGGAGGGTAAGCTGGTATAGGAGGAGGAGGAGGAGGACGGGGTGCGGTGCGGTGTGTGTGCGGAGAATGGAAAGGTCTATACGGGTCTAGGCCTGTCTGTCAATGGGGGGGGTTCCTACCCTCTATCTCCTCTATCTTCTTAGCTACAATGAGGAACGTACGGTCGAAGACCCCTCTTCGGGACGCCCCTACACTCCTGACGCAGAGCAGCCCTCTCTCTGTCTTTATCTCTCTCTTTCTCCCTCCTGCCGTAGTTTTGCGGGGATTAGAGCGAAACAACTCTCTCATTACGGAGAGAGGTCGGTGTGAGGGAGATTTCGTCTTTAGCAAGAGAGAGAGAGGGAGAGAGGGAGGGAGGGGGTCGTGTGTGTAGGGGGGGCGCGGGTGAAGCTATTAGAACCCACACACACACACACACACACACACAGTGTCGGATCCAATTCTCTCTGGCGTGAAAAGAGGCCAGGATATAACTGATTGGAACGTGTATTGGAGGAGAATTAGGGACCAGGCGCCCCCTGCCGCTCTATCGGGTCTGCTCCCTATACAATCTTCATCTCCACCAATGGCACCCGGAACTAGCAACCTCCTCACTAATTCATGATCTGCACACTTGTATAAAACGTCTCTAAACTCATTTCTGTTGCTGTTTGAATTCAATCTCTTGCTGCCGTTTGAATTCGCACCGTTGTAGCCTTGAATTCCCTCCGTTGCTATCGAATTCTGTGTTGAGTTCCCCTTGGAAACGGCATGGGAAAGACCCATTGTCCTACTGCAGTCTGGAAATCACTGCTTTCCTCCGAAACAGCTTGGGGAAAGACGCGACAATCCGTCGTTAATTTCTTCGCAATCGACGCAAATTCATTTACGCATTTACATTATTTTACACTGCAAGGGGACGCCCGGGCCTCCTAAGCCTTCCATATGATTTTTGAAGAGCCTTCCAGGCACTGGTAAATGTGCAATTTCCTTGCTACTGGAACGGGTCTGGGGCCACCTATAGCGTCTGTTCTCTACGTCTGTGTCGCAGTTACCGTGGCTCGACCCTCAGAGAACTGTTCTCTCCGTCTGTGTCGAGGGTACTATGCTTCCAGGCCCGCAGAGTACTGTTCTCTACGTCTGTGTCACAGGTACTGTTGTTCCGGGCCCTCAGAGAACTGTTCTCTTCGTCTGCGTCGCAGTTCCTGTGGTTCTGGGCCTTCAGAGAACTGTTCTTTCAGTCTGTGTCACAGGTACTGTGGTTCCAGACCCTCAAAGAACTATTTTCCTCCGTTTGTAGCATAGAGACTATTGTTCCAGACCATATGACAACTGTTCTCCGTATCTATGTCGCAGGTGCTACAGTCCCGGGGCCCTCTGGAAACTGTTCACCTCGGCGTCTGTGTCGCAGATGCCATAGTCTCGGGGCTCCTCTGGGAACTAGTGGGAGAAGTGGGGTTACCAAGACTCGTTAATTAAAGAAAACGGACTGAAAATGGGTAATTAAATGGGAAGCCTTAAAGTGAATGTGAACTGTGCCTCACCTCGGCTTTATCGACGGACGATCAAGCATCGTCCGCGGTGTAAACATTTGTAATAATGACCCGACTTTTTTCCCCCCCCCTTTTTTAAAGGCCCCGCCGTTTCGGGGAGACCAAATAACGCCGCCATGGTCCTTTAAGGAAGTCTTTGGTGGGGAGGGTATATATCGGAAGAGAGAGAGAGAGAGAGAGAGAGATTTCCCCAAGCTTCTTAAGCTTCGAGTCGGGAAAGAAAGATAGCAAGGTAGAGAGAGGGTCCAGCTTGACTAGCTGGGCGGGGAGGGGGTGTAAGCCGATTGTTGTGGGAGGGGTGGGGGTGGGTGGGGGTGGGGGTTGGTCTGAGCCTCCTGGCCAGGCCTGGACCCGCCCGGGCCATATACCACCCCACCATGGCCCTCTCCTTCCACCATGGCCCCGTCTCCACGCCCCTTTCCCTGCGTCTGTCGGTCGCGTTATCTCGCTTCTTGCGTACACCTGCGGCGCGCGGCTCGAGACGTGCCTTGTGTCCCATTCTCTTTCTTTTTAGTGTATCTTCCATTCTCGTTTTCCTTGGAGGATTTCATTCTGGTCTTCGTCTGTTTAATTCTCTTGCTCAGTCTGTTGCCGCTGTTGCCCTGCTTTCCTGCTTCTATTTCCCCCTCTCTGTTCCCTCCTCCTACTGCTCCCGCTACCACTCGCCCAGCAGGGCCTCCTACTCCTGCCGCAGCTGCAGCAGGAGCCACGACAGCGTCCCGCTGTCGGGGCACCAACCCACCTACCAACTGGACCGTGTCGAGGGACCGCCTTTGCCACCACCCTACCCAAACTCTGCCACTTGCAGCCGCCACCTTGCCACCTCTCCTGCCACCCTGCCACGCACCCATTTAGTGCCACCCACTAACTTTGTCAGTGACTCTATGACAACTACTGGCGCCATATTCTTACGATCTTATCAATCTATCTATACTTTTCCTGAGGACCGATTTCTATGGAAGAGCCCAAGACCTTGCCAAAGGCTGTGCTACTTCCAGTAGCAGGGAAATGTAGGCTCCTTTGGAGTGAGGAGTCCTTTGACGAAACTGTAGTCCCAGTGCTATACCTGGTTTAAAAAATGATGCATTTATATAATTCCGGGTTTAAGAGTGATATGTTTGCTATATACCTGGTTTAAGAGTAACAGACCTGTTATATACCTGGTTTAAGAGTAATACTCTTGCTATAAACCTGGTTTAAGAGTAATGCACTTGCTATAAACCTGGTTTACGAGCAATACACTCGTTATATCCCTGGTTTAAGATTAATACACTTGCTATAAACCTGGTTTAAGAGCATTACACTAGTTATATCCCTGGTTTAAGATTAATACACTTGTTATAAACCTGATTTAAGAGCAATACACTCGTTATATAAGAGTAATACACTTTCTATAAACCTGGTTTAAGAATAATACACATATTACGTGGTTTAAGAGCTATGCACTTGCTATAAACCTGGTTTAAGAATAATACACGTGCTATAAACCTGGTTTAAGAATAATACAATCGCTATAAACCTAGTTTAAGAATAATACACGTGCTATAAACCTGGTTTAAGATTAATACAATCGCTATAAACCTGGTTTAAGATTAATACAATCGCTATAAACATGGTTTAAGAATAATACACTTGCTACAAACATGGTTTAAGAGTAATACAATTGCTTTATACCTGGTTTAAGATAAATACAATCGCTATAAACCTGGTTTAAGAATAATACACTAGCTATAAACATGGTTTAAGAATAATACACTTGCTATATACCTGGTTTAAGAGATGTTAAATGACGATTAGATTATGTCGTTGCCCGGTGAGTATGACAGACTTGTACTTAATCACGCAGACAATTCCTGACATGATGATTAATGTGATTCTCTCTCTCTCTTTCCAGGTAAGCTGGTGTAAATACTGTCACCACTGTAGGCAGGCCCCTTCCGAGGTATGTTGCTGGTGTCACAGATGCCATCACTGTTGGCAGCACTTCCCTCTGAAAATGATAAAGTATTTTGTTAAATGGATGATATATAGAACGTCGGAAATGTCGTGTATAATGTGTTGTTTGAGGGAGAAAATGGGTTGTTAGAGATTCTATCGTAAGGAAGAGTAATTACTTTGAATACGTAGTAAGGAAGATTAATTACTTTGAACTCAACGTACGGAAAACCAATTACTTTGAAATCATTGTAAGGAAGAGCAATTACTTTGAAATCATCCTAAGGAAGACTGATTACTCTGAAATCAATTTAGGCCCCATTCCCATCCCCTTAAGATGTCTCGTGGCCCCATTCCCATCCCCTTAAGATGTCTTGTGGCCACCTTCCCGTCCCCTTAAGATGTCTCGCGGCCCCATTCCCATCCCCTTAAGATGTCTCGAGGCCCCATTCCCATCCCCTTAAGATGTCTCGTGGTCCCATTCCCCTCCCCTTAAGATGTCTTGTGGCCACCTTCCCGTCCCCTTAAGATGTCTCGTGGCCCCATTCCCATCCCCTTAAGACGTCTCGCGGCCCCATTCCCATCCCCTAAAGATGTCTCGCGGCCCCATTCCCATCCCCTTAAGACGTCTCGCGGCCCCCTTCCCCCCTTTCCCCTTGCGACCGGGGTTTCAGAAGCCCTTGAGGCTTGGGGGAAGCCCCTTGGCACTCGAGTGGAGGAGAGAGAGGGTGCAGGAGAGGCGACGGCCCTTGGGCTGGGAACAATGGCTCTTCTCACCTGCCGCCAATGCCTCCAGTGCTCGCAAGGCGCCTCCGCCGACACCCGGAGGCACCCAGAGGCACCCGGAGGCACCTAAAGGCACCCAAAGGCACCCGGAAGCACCCAGAGGCACCCGGAGGCACCCAGAGGCACCCGGAGGCATCCAGAGGCACCCAAAGGCACCCGGAGGCATTCAGAGGCATCCAGAGGCACCCGGAGTCACCTAAAGGCATCCAGAGGCACCCGGAGGCACGCAGAGGCACCCAGAGGCACCCGGAGGCACCCAGAGGCACCCAGAGGCATCCAGAGTCACCCAGAGGCACCCGGAAGCACCCGGAGGCACCCAGAGGCACTCGGAGGCACCCGGAGGCATCCAGATGCACCCGGATTCACCTAAAGGCACCCAGAGGCATCCAGAGTCACCCGGAGGCACCCAGAGGCATCCGGAGGCACCCAGAGGCACGGACTAGGTAACACGGTCGGCAAAATAACTGCAGATCAGTGGTTCCAGAAGCCCTCTGGAGGCTACTGCTGTTCCAGGGGGCAGGAAGAGTCTGGCATTACCTTAGAAGGCGCTGCCGGAGGCAGGGAGGACCGGCAGTGCCTGTGGGAGAGGCCGTGAGATGCTGGGCAAACACCTCCTACAGGATTATAGAATCTCCTTCGCTCGTTATGTCTGGCCCTTGATGTCCCAGGACGATGTCGCGAGGCTGGTTCTCTCGGGTATTTGATGTCCCGGGACGATGTCACTAGGGTGGTTCTCTAGGGTACTTGATGTTCCAAGACGATGTCACACAAGGCTGGTTCTCTCGGGTACTTGATGTCTCAAGACGATGTCACACAAGGCTGGTTCTCTCGGGCACTTGATGTCCCAAGACGATGTCACACAAGGCTGGTTCTCTCGGGCACTTGATGTCCCAAGACGATGTCACACAAGGCTGGTTCTTTCGGGTACTTGATGTCCCAAGACGATGTCACACAAGGCTGGTTCTCTCGGGTACTTGATGTCCCAAGACGATGTCACACAAGGCTGGTTCTTTCGGGTACTTGATGTTCCAAGACGATGTCACACAAGGTTGTTTCTCTAGGGTACTTGACGTCCCAGGACGATGTCACGAGCTAGGCCGGTCCTCAGGTATTTGATGTCCCGGGACGGTGTCACAGGGGGAAAGCTTGCGGATGCAGGTGGTCTAGTGGAGTTCCCGTGTGGTGGAGGGACGTAGTGAAGGGAAAGAGGTGGTCTGCCACTCCACCGGCCCTGTGTGGACCAGGGGTGGACTCCTCCACCCGACCATATCGTCGGGCAATTCGACTGAAGTGGAGAGACCTGACGAAACATCCACCCGCCTCCACTTCAGGACTGGTGGTGGTGGGAGAGGGAGGGTTCCCCCTCCCTCCCTCCCTCCAGCGGGGTCTATGCTGGCCTGCGCCCACGGGCCACCCGGGAGATTTAATCAGCACTAAGCACGAAATTCTAATGAAAGACACGACGGTGCACTTAGGCAGCCGGGGTGGCCCGTGGCCCGGCGCGGACCCACTGCGTTCCTCCCCGTGGCCCGGCGCGGACCCACTACGTTCCTTCCCGTGGGCTGGCGCAGACCCACTACGTTCCTTTCCATGGGCTGGCGCAGACCCACTACGTTCCTTTCCATGGGCTGGCGCGGACCCACTGCGTTCCTCCCCGTGGGCTGGTGCGGACCCACTACGTTGCCTGGGCGGGCGGGGACCCACTACCTTGCCGTGGGCTGGCGCGGACGTAAATTGCTGTGGGTCGTACATAGGCTCGCGCTTTATAGGCTTGAGGTGGTGAGGGCCTGTGCAGGGCTGTGGATAAAGGGCGTGTATGGGCTTGTGGAGAGGGCGTGTATAGGTGTAAGGCAATAGGGCCACGCATAGGCCGACTGGCAAGCCCTAGGATAGGGTATTTTGGACCCCCAGGTCTTCCGGACGTGTCCTGGCTACAGGTCTGTCCCCTGGCAACAGGTCTGTGCCCTAGCTACAGGTCTGTGCCCTGGCTACAGGTCTGTGCCCTGGCTACAGGTCTGTGCCCTGGCTACAGGTCTGTGCCCTGGCAACAGGCCAGCAGCTGTGGACAGGTGTGGCCAACAGGGGGTCAACAGAGACGCGAGCCGTTTATATATACCCTAGCCTAAGCCCGGTACCCATTTTATCGACCAGCCCCTTACGGGAGGGAGGATGAACAGCTGGGTTGACTGTGGACCGACTCCCACGACCAGGACTCGAACCCTTTGCAGACTCGACCCTGCCGGGCGATGTAGATAAACTGGAGAGAAAATGCCAGTCTGTTAACAGTCCGGTCGTGGATAACAGGGCACCGTTGTCATGCGGAGGTACATCTGTTTCCGTTTGATCAGCAGGTGTGAACGGGGTCGGGTGTGGCAGGTGTTGGGGTAGGTTTGGAGACAGGAGAGCGAGGCAGGTGTGGACGGGAGGCTTGGACTACCTACGTCCGAGCTGTTGTGGGTGTAGAGAGGAGGCCATCAGAAAAAATGGAAAACGTCTAAGAACGTAATTTTTTGGTATTAGGGGGCGTGTGTGGCAGAAGCGGGCGTGTGTGTGTGTGTGTGTGTGTGTTGGTTCCGCGGGCGTGTGTGTGGGGGCGGCCGCGGGCGTGTGGGGGCACTGGGCGTGTGGGTGAGGCACCAAGAGGGAGGGGAGGAAGCCCCGTCGACTGGTGGCCGGGGTTAACATTATGCAGCTGAAATTGCCGTGTGCGGGATAAGTAAAGAAGAGGAATGCCGGTAATAAATTCTGGCATCAGACAAGAAGGTGGAATCCCTCACCGAGACACCCACCAATCGTCCTGTGGTGCCCTGGCGGCTCTTTTAAAATTGTGTTGTTTCATTTTTAGTTTGATTTTTTGATTATTATTTTAGACGCGACAGACTGGGATGGATTGGTCCCGAGGTTTTTCATTTTATTTTGATTTTTTGATTTTTTTTTTAAGACGCGATAGACTGGAAAAGGATTGGTCTCGAGGTGTCCCGGCGTTTTTAAAATTGTTTCTAATTTTTATTTTGATTTTTTGATTTTTTTTTAGACGCGATAGACTGGGATGGGATTGGTCCCGTGGTGTCCTGGCGGTTCTTTTAAAATTGTGGTTTTTAATTTGTTTGATTTTTTATTTTTTTGCGTGATAGACAGGGATGGGATTGGTCCCGTGGTGTTCTGACGTTTTTAAAAATGTTGTTTTTAATTTCTATTTTGATTTTTTAATTTTTTACCCGCGATAGACAGGGATGGGATTGGTCCCGTGGTGTCCTGGGGTCCTTTTAAAATTGTTGTTTTTACTTTTTGATTTTTTAATTTTCTAGACTCGATAGACAGGGATGGGATTGGTCCCGTGGTGTCCTGGCGTTTTTTAAAATTGTGGTTTCTTATTTTGATTTTGATTTTTTAATTTTTTACATGCGATAGACAGGGATGGGATTGATCCCGCGGTGTCCTGGGGTCCTTTTAAAATCGTTTTAAATTTTTGATTTTTTATTTTTTTAGACGCGACAGACTGGGACAGGATTGGTTCCGTGGTGTTCTGGCGTTCTTTTATAATTTTTTTTAATTCTTATCTTGATTTTTGAATTTTTCAAATGCGAAAGACTGGGATGGGATTGGCCCCGTGGTGTCCTGGCGGTTCTTTTAAAACTGTGGTTTTTAATTCTTGATTTTTTAATTTTTTAGACGCGATAGACTGGGACAGGATTGGTTCCGTGGTGTCCAGACGTTTTTTAAGATTTTTTTAATTTATATTTTGATTCTTTTAACTTTTTAGACACGACAGATAGGGATGGGCTTGGTCCCGTGGTGTCCTGGTGGTTCTTTTAAGAAATAAATATTTCTTTATTTTGATTTTTTAATTTTTTGGGCTCGACTTACAGGGACGGAGTTGAACACCTGTTGAGAAAATCGTAAATTTTATGTAAATGGTTTTGAATTCTGTTCTGTGCCTTGTTTTTTGTTATATCTGCAAGAGATATTCACCGGAGGAATAAAAAATCAAAGAAAATGTTTTTCATGGTAAAGAAAACGTGTGCTGGTTGGTTCATTACCATTTTCTAGTCGCATCGTCTACTACCAGTACTACCACTACCACCACTACTAGTACCACTACTACGACTACCACCACTACGTGTACCACCACTGCTACCACCTCTTCCACTATCACCACTACCACCACCACTACCACTACTACTACCACCACTACTAGCACCACTACTACCACCACCACGACCTCCCGCCACGAACTGTAGTTATGATAAACCTGACCTTTGACCTGACCCTCAGAGACAGCTAGGGGGTGTCAGAGGTCAGGGGTCAGGCTGTCTCATAGCCAAGACGACGTGTGTAATGATAACAGGATCATTCAGTTATTTCATTACTGCTGAATAATCTTTTCCCTTTTGCTAACTCAACTGATAATTATTTTCCCGTGGGAATATTCCCATGGGGGGGAGAGGGGGGCCTTATTTCTTAGAGTATAAGACAAGTGTTATTAGTTTATATATATATATATATATATATATATATATATATATATATATATATATATAGATAGATAGATAGATAGATAGAT